>JBAMYA010000010.1:7845336-7869642 GCA_037176975.1 Arrhamphus sclerolepis
ATATATATATACACACACATACATACATATATAGGTATATTTGGATGAACTTTTTCTTTTCATGTTCATAATATCATTGAACATTATATAATGATAACAATCATTATACAATGATTAGAGCACTACATCAAGAACTATCTAACTGTATGTTTGTACTTGTATGTTATTCTCTTCATTTCCTGCTTCTACAGGTTTTCCATGAGTGCTTCCTGAATCCATGTCAGAATAAAGGCACGTGTGAGGAAGTTGGAGCAGGTTATGTCTGCACTTGCACACCTGGATTCACAGGTAAAAGACTAGTCATCTTTAAAAAATGTAATAAAGAGGCAGGATATTTGTGTTCTCTATAGCTGATATGCTGACAAAAGCCCCACTGTAGCAATTTTATGGCACTTTGATGTGATGAGCATCAGATCCAACCTTTGATATTTCTCCCTCAGGTGCCAAGTGTGAGATTGATATAAATGAGTGTGAATCTGCTCCATGTCAGAATGGAGGCCTGTGCAAAGATGGAATGGGAGACTTTGAGTGCGAATGCAAACCCGGATTTTTAGGTAATAGAGCTGTGATCGATTAGAGCTGTCATTGATTTGTTTCAATAAAAAATAAAAAATTATCTTCACTGATTATTTAATAGTTTATAAACGGTTTTAGAAAACTGATTTACTAGCCACACATCAATATTTTAAACTACTTGCACCAGACCTGGTTCCTTGCCCATCAGTATGTTATCTAGTTTTTTTAGGGTTATGTTAAGTGTGGCAAAACAACAAAAACAAAAGAATCCTGTAAGGGGGCAAATATTTTATTTTTTTCACAACACTCTAGGTCATGTAACTGGTGCCAGGTGAAAAAAAATTGGCTTTTTATGAGCTTTTTCATGGAAGATACTGGACTGACGATGGAAATTCCCTTATTTATAAGGTAAATTACATTTGTACCTATTTTTTCTGTTTGACTCAGGTTCTCTGTGTGAGGCAGAGGTCAACGAGTGCGTCTCCTCCCCGTGTCTGAATGAAGGGATGTGCGTCGATGAAGTAAACAAGTTCACCTGCAGTTGTGCCGCTGGCTTTACAGGTTACAGGACTGAGACTGGCAGCTGATCCTCAGACTGTTAGAGTAACAGTTGGACAGATTGGTCACAAGAATAATGACTCTCTTTTAAATTTCTGCAGGATCCCGTTGTGAACTGGAAATCGACGAATGTCTATCAAACCCTTGTTTGAATGGTGGCGTGTGTGAAGATTTGACTGGTGGTTATAGCTGTAACTGTGCTGCTGGATTCTCGGGGGACCACTGTGAGATCAACATTGATGAATGCTACAGCACTCCCTGTCTAAATGGAGCCTCATGTCTCGATGATGTGAACAGTTTCAGGTAATGAATCAATTAAAAAAAAAGATGACTATGTTAATCTCATCAGAAGGTAATGTTCCTCCTCAGCAGAAATTTTGATGAACAGATGCAATTTTTGGAGAAACACACTAACTAATGTTCATACTTTATATAATGAATATATAATATCATGTTTTTTGACACTGTACTCCAAGAAACTGATGAGAATTCCAGCTGAAAATGATAAGCAACACTAAATCCATCCTCTCTTGGATTCAGATGTCAGTGTGGGAAGGGCTACCGAGGCTTGCTGTGTGAGGTAGATGTGAATGAATGCGATCCCAACCCCTGTGTGAACGGGGCCAGCTGCTTAGATGGCCTCGGATCATATGTTTGCCGCTGCCTCCCTGGGTTCAACGGAACCAGGTGTGAGACAGGTACTACTGTATGAGACAGAAGACACTTCACCATGTGAATTATAGAGAAGGAACACAGAGAAGCTTTACTCACCTTTCAGTCAGAATTGGCTTGTTTACTTCTCTTAGAGTGCAGCATGGCAGTGCACTCATTCTGTTTTGTTTTTGCCTTTATCTTATTTGACATATAGTTGCTGTATAAAGATATTAGACTTTCAGGATCATATAAGCCCTGTATTAAAGTCAAAGTGTCACAGTTTTTTTTCTTCATAGAAAATCAGACGAAAAAAAAGAGATCGAAGAAATTCTTTGTAGGAGGATAAAAATTTGATTCCACATTTTGAACAAGTGCTGCGCAGAATCAATTCATGATTTTTCTCTTTACTGTGATTTTAAATGTTTTTTTCATGCATCCTTTCAGAGATGTCTTCTGCCTTCAACCTTGACTTTGAAGTTTCTGGAATCCACGACTACGTAATGATGGACGGATTGATGCCGGCGCTGACAGAAATCACCTGCACATTCTGGATGAGGTCGTCAGACACCACAAACTATGGAACACCTGTCTCCTATGCTGTGGAGGGCAGTGACAATGCTTTCCTTCTGATAGACTACAATGGGTCAGTGATGCAGCGATATCTGAAGGACAATAGATCCACAATCACAGTATATATAATCACTGTATTCCCCCCACCCCACCCCCCACCTCTCTGCATTCTTGTTTTTTGTTTTCAATATCAACAGGTGGGTGCTTTATGTGAATGGTAAGGAGCGGATCACAAACTGCCCTGCGGTGAACACAGGACAGTGGTACCACATTGGTGTATCATGGAGGAGCTGGGATGGCGACTGGAGAATCTACATTAATGGAAAGCCCTCAGATGGAGGCAAAGGCCTGTCAGTCGGCACTACTATCCCAGGTGTAGTGCTATCCTCAGCCTAGTCCATCTGTGAAATTCTTAAACATTAAAATATTTCACATCAGCAATTATCAGTATAATTAATTCAAGAAAACTCTTTTCTACTAAAGACTATATGTGATTAAAAATATTGTTTTTACTGTAGACAGGGGTGCACTTTCTCACTGAGGAGTGATTAATCTCAGTGGTCTTTCTGTTCTGTAGGTGGAGGGGCGTTAGTATTGGGTCAGGACCAGGATCAGAGGGGTGAAGGCTTCAGCCATGTCGAATCATTTGTTGGATCCATCAGCCAGCTCAACATCTGGGACCGTGTTCTCACACCACAGCAGGTGAATGTTTCCATCTTGTATATGAACCTCTGTATGACTCAGGCTACATTTTAGCTCAGTGATTGTGTTACGGATCAGTAATTAATGTTTCTCAGTACCCAAAAAGTACTGTTTAGAATTGCTCAGAGGATTTTGACCATACATCTATAACACCACTTATTGTAATTTAATTGGAGTATTCATGTCATTCATCCCTGATCATACAGATTAAGGTCCTGGCGAGCAGCTGTCCAGCCTCTCATGTGACTCACAGAGGAAATGTCTTCGCCTGGCCTGATTTTCTTAGCGGGGTGGTGGGCCGAGTTAAAGTAAACTTGAACAGTATTTTCTGTGTTGGTAAGACACCTTTGCCTTTTTAAAAACTTTTTTTAAAATGTACTTTAGGAAAGCACTTTACTTCCAACCATTAGCGTTTTTGTTTTTTTGTTTTTCGTTAACAAAGACAGTATGGCTCTTTAAACATACCCAGTTGTGTCCAAGTCCCAGTGGCTCTGACTTCGTCATTGCTGTTCCTCCAGACTGCCCCAAGCTGGATAACACTGTTCCTCACCTGCATGTCTCCACGTTGGAGGTGAGCCCTGGGGTACAGGTGCAGCTGTCCTGTGATCCTGGATTCTACCTGGTGGGGGAGCCTTTGCTGCAGTGCCAAAACAAAGGCGAATGGAGCCACCCTCTACCCAGCTGTCAACGTAAGGCACAGGCTTGAACCGCTCTGATTTCCATTCCAAAGAGCCTGTGGCATAAAACACATTCTCACGTTCTTCTCTTTTTTTATTTCCCCTTTTCTTCAAACTAATTACTAAAATCATGTTAGGGGATGATTTAGGACAAAAGCATTCCTTTCCTTTTGTGATAAACATTTCTCTATCTTTAGTAGCTTTTTCTTGCCGAGCTAGGGTGCAGCCTTTTGCACTACTGTGTTTTTAGGTTTCAGTGTTTTAGATTTGTATTTAATAGTTATTTAATAAGGATGAAATGAGATCTTTTTTTTTATGTTTGAAAAAAATCATATACTAGTTATATTATCATGTTAGGATAGCAAAGCCTGTTTTGTTGTGAATGCAGGTTAATTTATGAAGTGTTTTTTTTTGTTGTTGTTGTTTTTTGCCATTTTTTTCATAACAGTTTCTTTCATAAAATGATTCTCATCTATTTGCACTTAATGGTATCAAAATAGAACTAAGCAGGTACCGATACATCTTTTTTAGTATTTTGGCATCGATGACGTGTTACCTTTAATTATAATAGTGGCAGTGTTATTACAATGTCCTTTCTGGATCCAGAACGTCTATGATCATTTTACTGTGTTTAAGGTAATGTTTTTAAATGAAAAGAGCAATTATTTGTAACATAGGTTTTGTGTCTTGTGTGTTACAGGAGTGTCCTGTGGACCTCCTCATCCTCTGGAGAACGGCATATTTCAGGGAACAGACTTCCATGCTGGCAGCTCTGTGGTCTATCAATGTAATGCTGGTTTTTACCTGCTAGGAGATGTCAAGGTGCACTGCAGCAACAGTGGCAAGTGGGGAGGACACAAACCTGCTTGTCTTGGTACGAAGAAAAGAAAAAATGTGATGCATGTAAACATTAAATCTCCAAAAAAAAAAAAAAAGTTCAAATATCAGCTAATCGTTTCTCTGTGTTCCCGTTGTTTGTGTTCAGACGTGGATGAGTGTGCACTGGGATCTGACTGCGACGTCCACGCCAGCTGTCTTAATACAGACGGCTCCTACACCTGTACATGCAATCACCCTTACACAGGAGATGGCAAAAACTGCACAGGTAACAGTGCTCTGGTGTATTTTTAATTGATATTAGAAGTTAAATTGCAGCAGCTGATGAGAGAATTTCATAGAATCCATTCCACACTTGAAGACTTCTTCTTTTCTGTGTTTAGAACCAGTGAAATGCCAGAACCCTGGGTCTCCGGAATTTGGTCACAGAGAAGGCAGCAATTTTCTGATGGGCAGTGTGGTTGTTTTTGGCTGTGATCATGGTTATGAGCTGATAGGCTCATCGCGAATCCACTGTCTGGAATCAGGGACTTGGGATCACCCCGTTCCATACTGCAGAGGTGAGAAGTTGGGTGTTGATGAAACCAGTGTGTTTCTACTCTATATTTCATGCTGTTGACAAGTATGCAATATCAAGTATTGTCTTTTAAAATGGCTTAATGGTTTTGACATGTATTTGTGTGATCAAAGTTCTACGCTCAGCATTATTAGGTTCTCTGTATGACCTTTCCAAGATAGTAGGTATAATATTTGTATAATTTTCATTAATAGAATGTAAAATAAACTTTAAAAAAGGGTTTTTCTTTTTGTTTTTTTTTCCTTGAGTGCCTACCACAAGAGGGTGCCATTTTTCTGTTTTGAGGGGAGGAAAAGCAGATCTAGCCAACTAGTGCATTTTCAGTTCGTCAAATCTATTCTAACCAGCATTTCCAGGAACTTAATTATTAAAAATCTGAAAAAAATCCTGTAGGCTCTGCAAGTGTCCTGTTACTAGTAATTGCACCATTTACATGTGTTTTGAAACTCCCATGAGTAGTACTTTTACGAAATGACTATTTTTCATCTGCCATTAATAAACTGATCATCTTGGAACTGAATGGCATAAAGAGGGGTGGGAATGTTAGATACTATCTTATTATCTAGAATTGTGGAAATGTGTCACACAGTAATATAGTTACACTTCTCTGAAATACAAAATGTGGAATATATTCTGCCAAATAGGTTTATTTTTCATAGTGTTTTACATACAGCAGATGTCATCAGAGATTCAACACATTATGCAATATATGTGTAAAAAAAAAAAAAAAAAAAAAAAGCTGTTTCTAGAGAGATGTCTAATGTTTTTTGTTTCTCTTAATATTGTAACCAAAATCTGGATGACTGTATTTTTCCAGTTTAATTCACTGGCATATTGCTCATAGTCTTTTATTAAGGAGATGAATAGTTGCATAAACAGAGAAATGTAAGCATAAACCCACAAAGCAGAGTACAACCATATACAAATGCAAACAGAGACAACCTGTCATTAAGCAAGCACTAGACAAACAATGTTATAGAGGAATGATTAGATGTGCACCAGCCTCTTTGTCTCAGACTGTGCAGTGATCTAAAAGGCCTGGTCCAAACCACTCCTCCATCTTGGCTCTAAGCCACATTCTTCCTCATAGAAGAAGGAACACTGATATGCTTTCTCCTGTAAAATGTGCCATTCTATTAGGTCAGACTACTTTAGTTGCTGATTGCCATACTAAAAAAAGAGCTGCATTATAGATAAAAGAATAATGCATTACAAAAGCAAACCATGCACAACCAGCATTCCTCGAAGAAGAGGTCAGCCCTACCCCCTCCTAAAAACTTCCTTATTATGAGAGATTGCCACATGATTTCTTTTAAAGTTTTACAAGCACTTTTCTGCAGGATACAGTCATCTCCACTGTCATGTTTAGATATAAAAGGGAGGGGCAGAGTTTACTCTGCCACGTTTATTCAGTGTCTAATTACTCTATTAATGTTGCATTCTAGCCCGCCCCTGCCCAATACCAGTCATTCCAGAAAACACCATCATGCAGGGGAGCAACTTTACTTATGGAAGCAAGGTGACTTTCAGGTATTATTTGCATCCCCCACAATATGTCTGTATCTTTGTTATAAACTAAAAGAAAAAAAGGGTCAGCTTCATGGAAAAACAATATAATTACATGATAGCTGTTGTTTTTGTGGTCCTCTAGCTGTAAAAAGGGTTTCCTGCCTCAGATCCCCTATGAGTTCCAGTGTCTCGTCAGCCTGAGGTGGAGTGGGACGCCACCTATCTGTTATCCAGTGACCTGCGGTGGACCACCAACTGTGGAAAATGCAGATTACATCCTTAAAACAAACACATACCTTTCTGTTGTTCCATACACTTGTGCTGAAGGATACAGGTATGGATAAATCACCTTCTGATGTGTATTTTGTGTTTTTTATGTCACAAATGATATTTTCCACAAACTGCTGTGATTTGTTTCTTAAGTTTTGTGTCAAATGATCTTATAATAAGTAATACAGTAATACTAAAACTGCTTTAATATGTTGTGATCAAGCTAAGATACAAATTTATAAAATTACATCTTTGTCTTTTCATTTTTTAAATCTTCTAACGTGACCCAAAATTGCAGTAGCAAAGGTCAAAACTGAGTAGTATGTTTTTGCAAAGACCACAGGGCTCCATGGAAGTGATTTGTGAAGCAACAGGAGAGTGGAGCCGGCCTGCTCCTCGCTGTGTGAACGTCTTGTGCAGTGAGCCACCAGCGCTTAAAGATGCTGTAACTGTTGGCGAGAACTACGAACTGGGAAACAAGGTGTCTTATGTCTGCAAAGAAGGGTAAATTTAGATTTATGTCTCCTCAATTATCATACTGTCAGCTAAAACTGAAATCCCAAACACACACACACAGACACACTCCCCCTCCTTGTTTTTCTTTTGTAATTCAAATTTTACCGCAAATAGCAACTGTGCAAAAAGCAACATTAATAATTTAGGAATGTGCTTATTTTATAAACAAAGACACCAACAAAAAATATATATAACAACAAAAGCTAAAGAATTTTAATTAAATTTATCCTTTATTTAACTAGTTAAAAATTCATTGAGTTTTAAAATTTCTTCTCCAAGAGTGCAAAGCTGCACTTAAACGATAGAAGAGTCATGGTAAAATGAAAAATGCATGTTATTTCCTGTCATAGGCAACAGCGTTAACTTATTATTCACTGACTGGAGTGAATCTCAGCAAAACCACGTCAGTCCGTGATGTTTCCGCTGGTGTTACCCGCTGAGTCAGCTAGTCCATAATTCGGTTCAACAACTGGAAAGCTAGTGGAGCCGACTCTGGCTCCAATTGAGTCAGTCACTCACTCGGTTCAGCAAAATCACGAGTCCATGGTATTTCAGCTACACCGCTATCCACTCTCACTCACGCCATTTTGTTAGCATTAGCAGCTAGAGGACTCATGTAAACTGTGTTAGTGGAAACGTCGGACGAGTCATGATTCAGTATGAAGATTGGGCTCATTAACCCAAGTAAATGTGCCTAGAGATGACATGTCATAAATAAGCACTGTATAAATAAATTGAATTGAAATAAATGAAGAACTGGCCAGCTTTATCCATGCCTCAGTAGCGGTGAGTGGGTGGAGAGACGGGAAGAGAGGATAAATGAGTTAACAAAACTCACACGGTACTTAAAATGGGTAGCAAAAAATAAAAAAGATGATCTAATGACGATGGTGCAGTGCCACCATCAACATATGTCAGTGGGAGCTCAAAAGGATGGTGGCGCTACGCCACCTTCATTGTGTGGTGGGGAGAACCCTGTCATGAAAATCCAGTTCCAGTGCTGTTTCAAATCCAGTAGTTAAGTTAAAACTGTTATTTTTTTGTTTCTTTGTTTTTTTGTTTGGTTTGTTGTTGTTTTTCAAGACCAGTTACTTCAGTGGCTAGGGTTGGGAATATATTGACCAACCAAAGCATTGTTTAAGTCATGTCTATGTCAAAGTAGGGAAGAACTAATTAACAAAAAAAATGCTGTTCTATAGTTGTCAGCAAAATCCAAGCCAATTTGACCGTACAAAAGAGAAGGATGAAAACAACAACTGTGCTTCACAATGGAACTGAATGTGCTGCATATGGCGGCTTCTACAATGAATGTTGGAAACTAATTTTGATGCAGTGTTTGCAACTTAACTGATAAAAACATTGTTTTTTTTTCAGTATCACATGTTGCCATTTAAAGAATCTGTTCAAAACAGCGGGTATACAGTAAATCCTGTTTTTAGCAGCAGACATAAACACCAGGCAATATTTTGAAAGGTTTTTTGTCATTGTCAGGAAACAACGATAAATGATTTAAAGTACGCATTTTTCTTTGTTCTTCTCTTTTGGTTGTTTCCATATTAGTTATACTTTGATTGGTCCAGAAACAAGAGAATGTCTACCATCTGGCCAATGGAGTGAAAGCTCTGCTCAGTGTGTCCCTCGCTCCTGCGGTCCTCCCCCTGACATTGACCACGCTGAGCCCTATGAAAGCCACCAGCTGTTTGGGGACACTGCCAATTACTATTGCAAGGATGGATACACTGCCAGCAACAATTCTAAGATGATATGTAATGCTCAAGGCATGTGGGCATCCCCTGATGGCATGGAGGCCCCTCGCTGCATCGCAAGCTTCTGTCTTCGTCCACCTGACCTCCCCCATGCAATTTTAGATTCTGTGAGCAAAGCCAAATATGCTAGCAACACTGAGCTAAGTTATAAATGTGAGGAGGGTTTCATGCTGAACACCACCGCCACACTCAGATGCCTGATGGGAGGGACGTGGGACCCTTCACCATTTGAAATCGGTTGTGTGCCTGTGAGGTGCTCCAAGCCTGACAGCATTGATAGGGGGTATGTGAGAGGAACTAACTACAGTTTTGGAGCTATGGTAGCATACAGCTGTGAGACGGGCTTCCTGATTCGAGGGGAAAAGAGGAGGACCTGCAAAGCTAATGGAGAGTGGGGAGGATATCTACCAGTCTGTGTGCCTGTAACCTGCTCTTCTCCTCCATTACTCAGGAATGGATACATCCAGGTTAGCCATAAAGAAGAGAATGCACACATTAATCCCTCTTATGTACTTATTGAGTAATGTAAATTATATAACTGTTTATTCTTCTTTAGGTCAGAGGTCGACACACATTCAGCAGCAAGGTGACATATGCCTGTAACACAGGCTACCGACTGGTTGGTCGGCCAGAGAGAATTTGCCAAGCCAACCGACAGTGGTCCAACAATGACCCTCCCACCTGTGTCCTCTTGACCTGCGACGCCCCCCCTCATATCGACAATGGACATTACAAGGGCTCTGAGTTTCAGGTGGGCAACAAAGTGGAATATTTTTGTCATGAGGGTTATGAGTTGGCTGGAGATGCTGTCTGGACCTGTCTCAAAAATGGACAGTGGGATAAGACAAGGTCTCCACGCTGCTCTCCAGTTAAGTGTCCCGAGCCACCGCTGGAGGAGAACCATCTGGTCCTGAAAGGACTGGACTCTGAAACTGGAACAGTAGAGTTATCATGTGAGGAAGGCTACATCCTAAAGGGTGCTCAGATTCTTCAATGCACCCCATCTCAGGAGTGGAATGACACCTTTCCAGTATGTAAGCAAGTGTTTTGTGGACCACCGCCTGAAGTAACATTTGGTGGCGCTCCCTCTGCATCTCCTCCATTTCCTTTTCGCTCTGTGGTGATATATACTTGCATGGATGGCTTTACTTTAAGAAAAGAAAATTCTGTGTCCTGTTTAACCAGCGGACAGTGGAGCACACCTTACCCAGAATGCATTCCAGTCGAATGTCCCCAGCCAATGGAGATTTCAAATGGTATTGTTGATGTCCAAGGTCTGATGTACCTCAGCAAAGCACTATATACCTGTAAAACTGGGTATAATTTAGTAGGCAACTCGACTGTCCTTTGTGGAGAAAGGGGTGTCTGGATCGGTGGGGTGCCTTCGTGCCGCCCAATTGAATGCTCCATCCCAAAACAGATATCCAATGGGAAAGTGGTTTATAGAAAACTCCATTTTGGTCATAGTGCCACCTATTCCTGCCGTCGTGGTTATCACCTGCAAGGCCCAGAGACTCTGAAGTGTCTGGCCAATAGGGAATGGGACTCAGAACCACCTAATTGTGAGCAGATTTCCTGTACACCACCTCAACCAATTGAAAATGGTTTTGTGGAGGGACAGGATCACAGTTTTGGTGTCACCATTTTCTACAGCTGTTTTCCAGGCTTTCAACTTGTAGGCCACGACCATCTAACCTGTGAAGAGTTTGGCTGGTCTAGTTCTGTTCCTGCGTGTGTGCCCTCAGACTGTGGCCTGCCTCCTCACATCGACTTTGGGGACTATGTCAGGGTGACGGGACTTGGAGTTGGATATAGTGCTGCTTCAAAAGACACTGAAACAGATGGACTCATGGATTTAAACTTCCTGCATGGGACACTGATTGAGTATCGGTGTCATAAAGGTTACGACATTACCAGCCACACCAGGTTGGTATGTCAGGAGGATGGGGGGTGGAATGGAACAGCTCCGTCATGTGTTCCTGCAGAGTGTGAAACTCCACCAGGTCCACTTAATGGCTGGGTAAATGTTACTGATGCATCCTCTGGCAGCATAGTCAGGTATTCCTGTGAGGAGGGATATGAGCTGAAAGGGGAGCCTGTGAGACAGTGCATATCAGGTCAGCTATGGACAAGTGATGCCCCAGTATGTCAGCCTGTGTCCTGTGGCAATCCAGGATCTATCGCTAATGGCACAGCTCATGGAGGTGATTTTGTTTATTCTGAGGTTTTGCATTTTGAGTGTGCTGCTGGGTTTGTCCTGAAGGGCCATGACACTATTACCTGCCAGGCAGATGGAAAGTGGAGTGGGCCAAAACCACAATGTGAGCCAGTGTCCTGCGGTCCTCCAAACGTCTCCAGTGATATTACCTTTGAAGGCAAAGAGTATACTTATAATGATGAAATAATTTTGAGCTGTCAGCCTGGTTTCATGTTAAAAGGAAAATCTATTAGTGTTTGCCAAGCAGATGGGACCTGGAGCCTCGAGTCTCCTACCTGTGTACCAGCCCGTTGTGGTAAACCTTCTCCAATTCTTTATGGACATGTGCTAGGGTCAGAGTTTGGTTACAATAGTAAGGTTAAGTATGAATGCGATGAAGGATACAAGCTCAGTGGTGATCCTACACTTGTTTGTCAGTCAGATGGCCTCTGGGACAAACCACCACCACACTGTGACATGATTACCTGCGACCCACCTGAGGATATCAGTCATGGCTTTCTGAATGGCTCCAGCTTCAACTATAATGATGTGGTGGAGTACATATGCTTTGATGGCTATGAGGTGGTTGGGGATCCCATCTTGCGGTGTTCTTCTCAGGGTCTTTGGGTGGGTACTGTGCCTCAGTGCCAGCCTTGTGTCTGTGCCCTGCCTATAGTTAAATATGGGGTTGTCGTTGGAAATAATCACGCCTGCGGGGATACCGTACATTTCCAGTGTGACGGGGGTTACAAATTACTGGGTCCTTCTCGAGCAACATGTGAGAAGGGGGGTGTGTGGAGCCCTGGGGTGCCTGTGTGTGGACGTGGGAGGTGCAGTGCCGCCCCACCTGACGTACCTAATGCCATCTTGCTGGGTGGCATTGCCACATTTCCAGACACAGCTATATACAGATGTCGACCTGGCTACCTGCAGAAAGGTTCCCAGCACATATCTTGTGGAAGAGATGGCAGGTGGGGAGAACCCAGGATCCGCTGTGAGCCTGTGAGCTGTGGAAATCCACCTGTTGTGTCTCATGCTCAAGTGATAGGAGACATCTTCACCTTCCCAAAAAAAATCACATACAGGTAAATACTCTGATTACATCTGTGGTCTGTGTCTATATTTTTTGTTTTTCTTTCAACAGATCTTAGTCATTAGAAACCTTATTGCTTTATACAGTTTGGATAAAATATCTGGGGTATGTCTGGATTGATGTTGTAAGCACTAGTGCTTACTCCCCTATAATCTGGTTTATCGTTAAGTGGCCTCACCTTAATAAGATACATGTACACTTTCTTTTTTTAATGCATTATATGAAAGACTACATGTTCCTCATGCATGCATCCTTCTTTCCAGTTGTGAGGATGGTTACACACTAGCCACGCAGACAGATTCCCTCTCCTGCCAGAGTGACGGAAGCTGGTCCAAACATAGTATCCAGTGCCGCCCCACGCCTTGCCCTCTACCTACTAATGTATCCACCCCCAATCTGGTAATCAGTGGGCGGGAGCTTACTCCAGTTGGGGGCACCATCACCCTCTCTTGCCCTCCTGGCTTCTACCTGCAGGGTTCAGCCCTAGCAGAGTGTCAGGTAGGAAACATTATCATTAATGGTTTGTCTCTTTGCCTCTTAATCTTTGTCTGGCTACTTAGTTAACTAGTGATTGAACTCAAATAAGCATCATACCACCATTAACAAAAATACTGAATATATTTGGTAATGCTACCTTATACAATGTGCCTTTTATTGACCCTGGTGGTAATTTCACAGAAGTGCATACACATTTTCCTGCTTACATGTTATTCGTCATGACTGTCATTTGAGAAGTAACCATTATTATTCAGTAATAACTCAAAGAAACAGCCCTCACCAAAGGTGATGTTGTAATTCCTTGTTTTTCTTTTTAAATATGTTGTCATAAGGTGGGTGGAAGTTGGGCCCCAAGTATTTTGTCAGTTTCCTGTGAGATGGTGGTGTGTGAAAAACCTCCTCCTCTTCTTCATGGTCTGACTGAAGGCGACAGTTACAACTATGGAGACTTTGTTCTGTACTCATGCCTGCCTGGATATGAAATGAAGGTGCCACTCCTCATGACAATTTTATTTTGTTGAGTTTACTTTATTGGAATTCACCATTTATGTAAAACACATTTCAAAGAGGCAGCTCAATATACAGGAAGAGGAATTATACTAAACTGCAGTTGTTTTGGAAAACAAACTTTTTCCGTTCAAATTTGTCCTTCAATGATGTGCAACTCTGTTTCCCAAAAAAAATGTCTAGCTGTGATGGATTTGAATAAAACCAAAAATAAAGAAATGTACAGAGCATGTTGATAGATTGTGTTGCATAATGCCAGTAAGAAGTCAGTCTCAGTTTCCCAGCTGCTGTAAAACTCCTCCTTCAAAGTGGTTTTTGACAACCGGCTGCCCACACTGAACTAATGACTGCAGTGAGATTACAACAAGTCACATGATTTCACCTCAGCAGACAATAGATAGTGTGTAGTTGCAAAGCCAGTGGAAATAGCTGAGTCATTCAGTTTCCTGATATACTGATACGGACTGAGCCTGTTCAGATTAAATATTCACTAGAATGAGCCTTCAAAACACTGAGGACAGAGGACAAATGGAGCACATATAATATAATATAAACAGAATAGTAAAAAAAAGTTAATGTTATTACATTATACATTAATTATATCCTATTTCATGCTGCAGTACAGATCAATACAGGATGATACAGGATAGCTGTACTTAGCTCATGAAATGTTAGTCTTGCTTTACACAGTTGGCTTTTTTTGTTGCAGGGAGACTCTGTCCAGACCTGCCAGGGAGACAGAACATGGAGCAGCACACAGCCAGTGTGTGTTGGTAGGTTTGTGTGAAAGTGGGGCAGACTTGAAAATGCCCAAAATATTTGAAACTATTTGATTCCAGTGCTGTTCTAAAATTTCAGTCGCTAAGGCCTCTTTCACACATATTCTGCTTTCCATTAGTGTGCAGGCAGAATATGTTGTTGTTTTTTTTTCCTTTATGCAGCAACCTGATTACATCAGGCCCACTAACAGACTGTACATACAGTAAACAGCACTTTTAATACAGGACAAGTCTGAACTGCATATCAAATAACATACATTAAACAGTTTTTTTTCTAATCTCCTGCCCCAAATGAAAGAGAAAACACACTTTCAAAGTGTTTCACTGCATCTGTAGCTTCTGGCGTCTAATTATAAATATTTTTTCCACCACTTTTTTAACACTGTACTTTGCTTGTTAGTTGGGTTCTGTGGCAAAACACCTTGTTAAGAGAAAACTGCAACCATAGAAGGACTTGCAAGTTTTTGTGGCAACTGCTCACACAGCCGAGATGGTGGAAAGATTGTCCTTAGTTTAAGTACAATGTTTTTCTACTCTGAAGTGCAATTAAAATTAAAGTTTTATTACTGATCTACTGGTCATTTAGCTTGATTATGTTGCAGAGAGATATTGTCAGCTACTTACATCCATATTTGGTATGTGGTATGTTTTACACAACCCCTGCAGGCATGGAATGATGAATTATGTTGATACAAAATGTTGCTGTGGGGGGGGTTAAGAAAACATAACGATTGAGAAAAATGGGGACCGAGATTGTAAATTTCTTACAAATTCTGCATGTGAGAAAACAACATAAAAGTTTAACATGAGCAGCAGTGTAGCCTGAGTAGAAAATGATTGTTCACCAAAGACCAATGCAAATAAATTAGACAACATGGGAAAGCATAAATATCTGGTTAAGACATCTCTTACTGCCTTTCAGCCTGTTACCATACGTTTCCTCACCACACTTTTGACTCCTGTTTATGTATTTGTCTACAGAACCGTCAGCACACTCCTGCGGGCCGCCTCCCACAGTCAAAGATTCCCAGTTACAGACGACAGGAGACACTTATATATATAATGTCAGCTACGTATGTAATGCTGGGTTTCAGCTTGTTGGGACAAAGACTCTCACCTGTCTGGCTAATGGTTCATGGAGCCAACCAGCACCTACATGTGAAGGTAGGGACTGTCAGTTTTGTTTTTGTTTTTTATCTATTTATTTATTCTACTTCTTTTCTCGTTTTACATCATAAATTTATGTCTGTCAACATGTTTTTTTTCCCCAGAGCTCAGAGGCTGTGACAGTCCTAAGCAGCTGCAATATGGGAAAGTGCAAGAGCACAACCTGAACACTGGCCGTGCACTGGAGTTCCAGTGTGATAAAGGGTACATCCTAGTGGGAGATTCTCTAGTGGTCTGTATGGGAAGCAACGCCTGGAGCTCGTCTTTCCCAACCTGCCAACGTGAGAAATCTTTACATGTCACTTCCACGCACAGAAAAACGACACAAAACACAACAGGGGCGTGTATTTATTTAGTCAACTACGAGCAGACTCGCTGTCAGGCTGCAGTCTTTACTGCTCATCTATATTGTGGCAGCAGTGGTATTTTCACAGGAGGATTCCAGACATTTTTAACACATAGACAAACTGAAAAAACTTTGCAACATCGATTGAGTTTTATAATCTGTTTCACAACCGACTGTCACAAGATGTTAGTAATCTGATCTTCCTGGAAAGTTTGGGTTTGAGTTCGGGTGCATGGAATGCAGAAATGAAACGCAGCCAGCCAAATCTTTCTCACCACAAACACCTTAACTTCTTGTATATGAATAATTTAGATGCATTTAAAAAGTTTTCACTCATTTCAGTCGAAAACAATTAAGTATTTTTTGTTTCCTCAGATATAACCTTGTTTTTCATTTCTATGAAAGTGCACCAAATGTCTTTACTTATCAGATGAAACAAAATCTACATTTTCTTTTCACAAAATTTACATCCTAAATCTTGCACCTTATTTTATTTTATTTAAATTTTTTTACAGTAATTGTGGACATTCCCTATAAGAAAAAAAACAGCATAACGCATAACATCTAAAGTTTTTTATATATTTGACACTTGAAGGTAAAGTTGAGGTTTTAAGTGTACACGTTAGTCATTTTTATATGCTATCTTTAATGATGTGAGACAAGTCTTCCTTTTATTTTTTCACTGTTTCTCTGGTGAATAATAAGAAATAGTATCTTTGTTTTGGAGATAAAATGTGTCAACTGGATAAAAAGTTTAACTAAAAATAATAATATTATCTGATTTATTTTCCTCACAGCAAAGCCGTGCCCACCTCCTCCAGGCTGGAGGGACGACAGTAGTGGGAGCGTACAATCCCAGCAGAAGTTTCATGTTGGTCAGTCAGTCCCAGTTACCTGCCCTAAGGGGCAGCAAGTGAAAGGCAGCGGGACCATCAGCTGCAGGCCAGACCAGACATGGAGCCCGTTCAGTTCTGTTTGTGAAAGTAAGTAACAAACTTTCTAAATCACTGGTTATGTTCAAAACTAGAAATAAATTAATATACATTCATTTAGCAAAGAACTGTTACATTTCCTGTCAGTATTGCTTTCACATGTCCCTGAAATATTTACATCAAATTCCGAGACTGGTTGGATATCCGAGGTTTTCCAGACATTAGGATTTTATAATCTCCTGCCACTTGGCAAAATGTGATGATAGGAAATACATGAGTATCTTCTATTACCAAAAAAAGGCTGTTAAGAAAGCTGCCAATTACAAAATTGTACAAACTAACAAATGACAAGCTTTTCATACTGTAAAAGTGTATTAACTCAGGATACAGTTTATAAGCTCAGCATATTAATATCTTTTCTATCCAGACCATCATTCATATCAACTTTACATCTTTATTGGCTGAATGTAAACAAGTAAATACGATATGTGACTACTTGAAAGGATGCTTTTACATGGTAATATATTCATCTTTTTGTTTTAAATAACTTGTGATAGTACTGCCTCTGTGCTTCCTGTTGTCCTACATAGCAACGTTTAACTGTGACACAAAATCTCTGTTCACGTCTTTGTCCAACTTTCTCTTCTTAAATGTGTCTGATTAGAGCAAAAAAAGTTTTATGTTTTCTGTCAGGTGTCCCGTTACAGTTTACATACAAGATTGATTTATTTTTCCTCTGTAGTATCAGTATGAATGCTACTTTTCCTTAATCATCTGTGATCAAGGTCGACTGATTTTACTCTTGTATGAGGAGATTCGTTCGTCACCGTGTGGACGTCATTGCATTCCGTGCTACCAAACCTTAAACAGTGAAAATCAAGCAAAGCACCGTGCACACCTTTGCATGTTGTCCTTGTCCTGCACAGGCTGCTTTTCACTCTTATATGGATGTTGGCTTTCATCTGCCTCTGAGCCTGAGCAACATTTCTCTCTGCTGTTGTCAGTCTCTCAATGAGTTTTAATCAAAACAAATGATGCTGCATCAAACACTGTCTGTGTCCTGTATGTTGAACTAATTACAGGCATCTCTGCAGCTGCTATGGCAACCTTTGTCTAATACGCTCTGATCTTTCTTAGGCGCAGTCGTCCTGAATATGCAATACAAAGGTGCTGACGTTGCCATGGCTTGTTGCATGTATTTGCATGCCGTTTATTCTCCTATATGCATATTTATGAAGCCCTTTTCTCTGAGGGAGTTTAATTCGAGCCGCACAGCTGATCTAAACGACGCATTTGTCACGCGGAAATCAAAACCTTAGGGTGAAATGAAAGTTACAAGAAAAATGTACCTTATTTTTGTGTCATCATCACATCATTTTATAGATGTATTTTTTTGTAGTCACAGTTGGGCAGACTTATTAGCAGAAGAACATACAACACAGTAATGCAGCTCTGCCAGTTTGTACCATTATATTAAATTTATCTGGCATCTTAAATGTTGGCTAGAGTGTGTTCAGAGCATGAATGGGAAATACCTTGATTATTTCGTTTGATAAGTAAGAAGAAATACCAGACGCTGAAGCCCAAACCACAAGAAACTTTAATATGAAAGTGAAACAGCAGAAGTTGATGGGTTGAACTAAGAACACACGATGGTAAACATTTTCTATTACAACTGCTAATTTTAAATTCAAAAATTTCAATGATTATTTAAAATGACCTTAGCTTTGGAACACTGACGGCATATTATAACGCGGAAAGAAGAAAAAAAATGTTGTAGTGAGTAACTTGTGGGTTGGTCCATCTGGGCTGTTGTACAGGGGTGTCCTGTGGCCCCCCCCTCCATGTGGCCAATGGAGTGGTTCGGGGGGCGGTGTTCCAGTTCGGGGACGTGGCCGTGTATTCATGTTTTGGCGGCTACGCCATGGAGGGCGTTGGAAGGAGCAGGTGTCAGGAGAACGGCACCTGGACGCCACCTCCCACATGCAGAGGTAGAGAGAACATAGAAGGGTCTCTTCCTGCTTCAGCTGACTGTCTTTTGCACATAACGCCATGCAGCTTTACAGCTTTTTAACTGTTGTCTAAATTGCAATTGCTTATAAGATTCTTTGGTTCAGGTAATTAACCTAAAGCAGATTCACCACAGAACCTCTTCACCTGTATTTTCTTGACACCATGTTCTGACATGTAACTAAACTCTTCTCTTAATCCTTTCTGTAGCCTGGATCCAGCAAAATCTCACCTTTTAAACATGCAGCACAAATCTAATGGTTGTGTACTTTGCATTTCCCATAATCCCCAGTGGCATACATCTCTCTGTCTCATTTATAACTGGATTAAACTGTTTTTATTTCTGCATAAAAAGTCCACCTTCAAAAAGATTTCTAATTAAGATGTATGTTCCTCAATATTACAGTTGAATATTTCTATTTATTTATATATATATATTATTTATATATATATATATTTTTTTTTTAAATAAAGTCACGTGTGTTCTAAAGTGACTAAACATTTACTTGAGTTGGAAAACGTAACATTTTCTCAACTGAGAGCTTTTTCTTGTTCTAGTATATCAGCAGAAATAAAACATGGTTGCTGTTTAGTGGACGTGGAACTTTCATTTATTCAATCTGCTAAATGTATAACTTATGTATTTCTAAAGTGCAGGATATAATTACTCACAAAATAAAGAGCTGACAATTTTAGTACAATTAAAGAACATTAAGTTGAAACATGCAGTTGATGCTGTCTTTACCAGCCTTCTGTCATGCAACACAGTGGAAGGTCGTAGATGAAGAGGAAGTGCATTTGAAAACATAAACAAGAATTCAGCCAGAGCTCACGCTTAATTGGTTTTTCACATGACCAATTGAATGGGATTCTTTGTTTTGTTTTTTTACTCGTATGACCTCTAAATGGGTAAAGACATATTAACATGTTTAGTGTTGAGATATTTGGAGTGCCTTTTGAGGTCTGTGCTAAGTTGACACACATGGACTTGCAGCACGTCAGTGGATCAACTCAGTGGTTAAGTTTCATAAGAGAAGCAAAAGCGAATCTAAGGCCCTTGTATGTTTTACATATTAGAAACAAGGTCTGGGTCCAGGCGAGCCTTTTTTTTCCCTCAACACCTGCTGAGGTCATGTGCTCTCATGTCTACATTCTTACATCCTTTGGGTGTCTCTGAGGACATTAATCTGCTGCGTGAGATTTGCTTGTGTTTGTGTGCATGACTCTGTGTCCTGGAGGCAGACATACGGACCTAAACCCATTGTTTATGTTTCTTATTTCTCTGCCTGTTGAGTATCTTCCAGTCTGTTTGAATGCACCAAACTTGATTTGACATTCTCGTTTGTGTTAATTCCCTCAGCGGTTTGTTGGCTTCATTGTCAGAACGGAGGTGTGTGTCAGCGGCCCAACACTTGCGCTTGTCCAGAGGGCTGGATGGGCAGACTCTGTGAGGAACGTAAGTCTTTAACCATCAAATAGGTTCCAGTGAGCTCTGTTGATGCAGTGCTGCAAAGTCGATGCACAGAGTATTATAATAGCACAATCCTGAAGAACAAAAGCTGTAACTGAGTCCAGGGCTCTAACTAGCTTGCTAAACTGGTTGTAGCAGACAATGTAGAGAGTACAAAGAGTGTACGCTCAGTTGAGAGAGCGAGTTATTATCTTTGCCTCTTCAAAGCAAACGCGTTTGGTCGAATTCCAACTCCTGTCAGCTCAGAACACCAGCAGTTTTCTTTTGAAAAGATGCGATGTTAGTAACACATGCCAAAAAAGGGCAGTGTCAGCAATTGACTGGAACATCCAGTTCTTTCTTATGTCATAACGGTCTAAATTTACAGAAACTGTCAAACAACAATGGAACTAGCATATCTCTATGTACTGGTATTGCTTCCCACAGATGCCATCAGGTCAGACTGGTATCTGGATGATGAGTCCTCTAAAGGGGAAAGATAACATCCACTTCACTGCTGCATTTAATAAGTCACATATGCGGTGTAATGGAGGTGCATTAGTGCACGTGACATTTGGAAATTGCACGTCCATTAGCATACCATTAATGCTGAAAAATAAATAAGTTTGCTAGTAACGTCAGTTAATCCAAATGACGACTTTTTCAAGGAAAGTCTTGCTTATTTCAGCAAGTTAATGCCACATTCTGCACATATAACTGCAGCACAGCTCCCTTTTAAAACACATCAGGTGTTAAACTTCCCTGCTTGGAGGCTTCCAGAACCAACTTTGGATATTAGTTCCCAAACACAGAAGAGGCTCTTTAATGTAGCAGGAATGCAGGAGTTTTAAGAGGAACTAAAAGTCATCTTCCAGTTCTTCTTCTTCTTTTTGGGTTTCATGGCAGGTGGCATTCAACTTTTAGATGCATTATTGCCACCTACTGTGCTGCAGTGTGGGTCAGAGTATTTTCCTAACCCCCTTAATCTATATTCTTGTATATGAACCCGTTTCCTTTAGAAATTTAATGAATGCTTTATTTGTCTTGTCATATCTTTCAGTTCTGTGGTTAGGATTGTTATAAGAACGGATCGGAGTTATTAAAAGTCCAATAAAGTTTAAATCCGGTTTTACCTGAGCGTACTTAAATATAATTTGGGATTTCAAATATACATGCACTGAACCTCAAATCCTACTGAAACTTCCTTCATAAATTTTACAACTTAAAATATTCAGCTGAAGAGATTTGACATTAAATGTTTTCCTGTTGGCACTCCCAACAGCCATCTGCATCCTTCCTTGCCTGAACGGAGGGCGCTGTGTGGCACCGTACCAGTGCGAGTGTCCAACTGGGTGGACGGGTACACGCTGTCACACAGGTGAGTGTGTGTGTGTCAGTGAGGTTTCCAGATTTACACAGATGTAGTGTGTGTAAAGCTGAACAGAGTTCTCCTTGATTATCAGCAACTGTAATCATTTCTATTATTAAAGTATTTAACTGATGTCCCACCTACAATTAAGAGAATGATAAATTTCAAATACTATATAATCATGTGTGATGGCTTTACTGTTTCATTTTATTAATTTTATGGTGCCTATGAATAATTATAAATATTAAACAGCCAACTTGATTGTGTCACAACAGCAGAAAGTGTTCAGCTGGTGTGTATGACAGCATTAATGGATTACAACAATCCATTAATGCTGTCATAGTTACTAATGCAGGAAGTGAAGCCAACACCCCTGTGCTTGGTTTTTCTTCCCCTCCCAAGATGCTTTCAGGATTTCCCTGTAAATTCACAAAAACTGCATCATTTTGTAGAAGCCGAGTCGGCGTATGTCCTCCTCCTCTATAAGAAAGATGTTGAAACATTTCTGACGGTTGGTGCTGTCTTGTTCCTGACTTCATTCACAGCTGTGTGTTCGTCACCGTGTCTGAACGGAGGCAGATGCATCAGGCCGAACAGATGCAGCTGCAGTCCAGGGTGGAGTGGACACGACTGCTCCAGGTCATTTAAGCCCCGTCTTTTTAGTATACACCAATACAAAAAATAATCCCAAATTTCAGAAGCAGCTTTCAAATTAGTAAAGAATGCATAACTAAATGCAGTACTACTTGAATATTAAATTGAGTTCAAAGTTGACAATTCTATCAGATTAAAGATTACTCTGCAGCAATCACCATTTAAAATGCTTCCATCCTGCAGCCAGATTAATTTGCATGAAAACAAAATGTAAGAGTTCCTCAATTCATCCGTTTCTTTTTTTTACAGGAAGAGGAAGTCAGTATACAATCATTTCTGAAGTTCAGCTTCTCCATGTGAATCATCTTATGAAGGGAATTCTTGTATAGTTAACTGACACTTGTAAACCACCCATCTCCACAAAAAGCAAATCAAGAACCATTTTGTAAAATAAAGCTGTATTTTTTTTCATATAGAGACTCAACAGTATTAAACATTTGCTGCTATATGTATGATGTGTAAAAACTATTGATGTGATGGTCCAATGTATATGTGTAAACTATTCTCACGTTTTTATTAAAGCACAAAATGCCATTGAAAACTTTTTGGATTGGATATTTTACTTTGTATCAAAGTCAGCTTGTGTCATGTTTAATGCATTTAAACAATACAAAGCACATGTAATTCCTCTTTTATTATGCTGAACACCAGAGAATTTGTCAGCTACATCCATTACACATAACAGGATAAAAGTGGTCATCGGGTTGGATCTAACTTCAGCTCATAGTTAAGGCAGCTGGTACACATAACTAACAAGGACTGTTTAAACTGAGTGGGACAAGAGATTATTGTACAAATTAAACCTAAATTCTTTATCATCCAGAATCGGAGGATAACGGCTTCTACTCTGGGTTAGGTACAGTCTGGGTTTGTGAGGATTGGTCGGTGTGGCGTCTATCTCAGCTCTTTCAGCTTTTCTTGTAGCGTTGAGACGTTAGCACCAGAGAACTCGAACACCTGAAAGATAGAACAGGTGAAATATCAGACACGCTGATCCTCAAATGTTCGTAGTTATCTAGAAGCCTTCATCTGTTAAGTACGCTGATATGAGCAGCAAAAACCAGACAGACTTGTTTCTTTCAACCTGTAAGCAAAATCTGTGCACATGCGCTACATGCTACTAATTGGTTCTTTTTTTTTTTTTTTTTTTGAACACTCTTGGTACATTTTTTTCCTGTCAAATATATTCCAACTGTAAGACATACCAGCTCAATCTCTAGTAGATGCTACAATAACTCATTTTAGCAAGAGGTTTTTAATTATTAACAAAAAACAACCAGCAGCTAGCAATTACACATCTGTAGGTTCTGAAGCCTCTTTTGTTTGAAGCCAAATTGCACGAAATGTTTTGCATCAATGCAAACTGCAGCAGCTCTCAGGATGAAAAGCTTCGCCTGCATCTCCTGCTCAGAAGCAGACCGACTGTGGCTCTTTCAACATTTCATAGCTACACTGAATAAGCGCTGCAGATGTCCATTCAAAAGAACATTTTGCAAATCACAACACAATTTTTCTTACAACAAATATCACTGATTAAGTTGTGCTTCTATGTAAGGATTAATCAACTTAAGCTATATGTGGCCCCTCTGTTAAGACAAGAGCTGCTGTCTTTGTTTTCAGACGTCATTGTGCAGTTAACGTCATGTGACTAGTGGGCAACAGAGGATCAGACAGCAACCCAGTCACACAAATGGATGAAATATTGCTGTCTGCAGTTTCAGGTAAGATTGAGCAAGTGATTTAAGTGGAAACCTGTCTTTCAATACATGATTCAGCCGGATGAATAGCTTCACAGATGTTTCAAAGCAGCCAACTTATTTTATTTATTTATTTATTTGATGCAGTTTTACTGTACCTGTGTTTAGATTTGTTCACTGAGAAAGAAACTTAAATAAAATACTCTTTCATAATTCTCTGATCCATCACTGTCACCACTACTGGCTGCACTAATGACAATTGTTGAAATGTTTTGGGGTTTTACACCACTACTAAAGAGAAAAAAAAAAAAAAACACCAACAGCTGAGATCTCTGAGACTATTGTTGGAAGTATGCCAATTCACTGATACACACACACACACACACACACTTCAAATTGGACTTGTAACTGCCCTATTTCTGGCACATCAACAACTGTTGAGAGTGTACATTTGT
>JBAMYA010000010.1:7880997-7895920 GCA_037176975.1 Arrhamphus sclerolepis
ACTCCTATCCAGTCGATTGTTCTGTGTCCAGAAGAGATCTGTCCTCCTTATCTTGTTATACAAAATGATCTTTTTTTTTTTTCTTCCCAATTGCTCAATAGTCCAGTCTTTTCTTTTCATTAGTCTCACTGATAAATTGTTTTAGTGTCAAATGTTTTACAGATCACCCATCACAGTCCCACTAGATTTAAAAAAATAAAATTCTGACTCGCAGATGATTATTCACCAGTGTCCTCCAATTTTTTTTTTATTAAATTTTTTTAAAGAATACAATGGATAGTTCATAGTGAAGCTGGTGGTAGTTTTCTTATTTATTTATTTTTTATAAATGGTCAGAGACCAAAAACTGACCCTTCTAAAACAGAGTAACATTTTTGTACAGATGTGTCTTCTGGTTATTAAAGGGATGAGCAGCAACTCACTGCATCGTTTATGGTTAAATAACTTGTTTCCAGCTGACACACATTTGTCATTGCAGCAGTTTTCCAAGTGGAAGCTCTGGTGTATACAGGCAGTGGACTGTTTTATCTCTCCTTTTTTGTTTTGGTAGCCTTGGATGCTGTCACTGCTGCAAACTGCGCCTAGCAATTACTATAATCAAATAGTAAATTTAAAAAAGCAAAACAAATGACTGACTTTTATCATAATTGTAAATAGCCCTTTCAGATTTGTCTGCATGTCTCATTGCAGGTATTAAATGTGACATATGGAAGGTTGTTGAGATTACACCACAACTGTGGTTTGAGAACTCATCAGGCCACTCGTCCTCATGAGGCCACTCCCTCCACATTGCCCTTTGAATGGCCAATGAGCATGCAAATGTCACCATGTTTACTGCTGCCTTGTCAAGATGGCACTTAAGTTTACATCAGCTTGCCCTTTGATAGCACAATATAAATGCAAAATTGTTAAGCATATAAAAGTTTGCTGACATGGCTGGCTGAACAGTTGTTGCGGTGTCCTGGTTGAGTGCGGAGGAAATGTGCTGTGCAGAAAAACCTATCTCGGATGTTTTCTTTTATTAAATTTTGTCTTTGGTAAATTGCATATGATGTCTGTACTTGTTTTGAAATGGATGCTCTGCACCCAGTTGCAAAGGCTTTGGCTCACTGCCATGTGAGTGTGTGTGTGTGCTGTAGAGCTTCAGTCCTGAGCACAGATCAATGGAGGCTCGCTGCGGGCAGACAGGCAGCCTTTCACCTCTCCAGAGTGCATTTGTGCGATCTGAAAAAAACAAAACAAAGCAAGGGAGCAGTGCAAAAAAGAGGGAGAAAAGGAGGGGGACTGGATGTGTGAAGACAAATCCTTCAGGTGGTGTTTTTATCTTCCTTTTCATATTCTTCAAAGGACGGTTTCATATGTGTTCCATGCTGTGCTTTTGCTTCCCCCCCCATCTTTTTTTTTTTTTAAATAAATCTTTCTTACCTCAGTCTCAGAAACCCACAGGTTCAAATGCAATAAAACTCTTAAATGAGAGATAAATTGCAGCATTAATCAACAGCCCAATAAACTGCAATCAGGTATTCGTAGGGGTGCAGATGTTTTAAACAAATACATGTCCATTTCTAATTGGACCGCTGTCACTGCATCATCTTCCAGTTATTTCACTGATAGTAGATGGAATATTTATGAACACAGATAACACCTTCTCTGCAAGAACAGTAAAAACGTGAACCTCCTTTGCCTTTGCCATAATTTACACGAGACATGGAAATCTTTGAAAAGATGTTTTATCTGCTTTTTAAGTTTCTACCCTCATGACCTTTCAGTCTCTCTCACACTAATTTTCTTTGTATAGTTCAATGGAAGAATGTTAAGACTTGCCATGTCCTCGGGCTGGACTTGTGTTGTGATAGTTGCTATTTAAATAAAATTGAATTGGGAAAAAAAAACCTGCTTGCCATTATTCAGTCTGCATGTTTTGTTTTTAAAACGAGGAGCAGCAGTTGCTTGGCTCAAGCAAAGGTAACAAATGTCCATCATGCAGCACAGCTAAAGCTTTGCTTAACATGCTGGATGTCATTTTCTTAATACGTTTTTAAAAAAAAGAATACAAGGAAACCTTTTTTTCTGCTGGATTTTTCTAAGCTTTCAGTGCAGCCAACATTTCCATTTTAAGCATTTCCAGCCTCTGTGGTGCATTAAGCTAATGATCTGCTGGAAATGGCTTTATAACTCATCAACATTCACCTTGATCTCCTCAAATAGATGCTTCCCACCCAGAAATGGTTTTCCTCTTGTTGCTCTGTGGTAGTAAAGCAATCTTTTTGTGAAATCCTAAAAGTTTTACACAGGAAGTTCGAGGGTTCGGTGCAGTCCAGGAACAATTCTGCTTAAATCCGCTTAGTTGCATTAGTGGAGAGGAGAGACTCCCTTTCATCAGGGAGAAAACCTCCAGCATTACCAGCCTCACGAAGGGCACCAATCTGCCTTGGCCGGTTGGGGGTGGAGTGAGATGACAGGAAAGAGACGCCAGTAAACAAAGTATTTGTTTTATCCTTCAGCCTTCCATAACAGAAATGCTTTCATATCATGTTGCTTTGTTCTTCTGCCAGGCTGAGAGCTCATACTTACCTGTTTCTCAGTAACAATGTGCAGAAACTGCAGCTGAATTTCATGAAACTGGGTGGAGACCCTGATGATGGGCAACGTCTGAAACCACAACATCTTGTTGTCAACATCACTTTCTTAAAAACTGGGTTGTTTTTTTTTCTTTTTTTCTTCGTGGACCACACAAGTTTAAGAACTTAGTTTCAGGGTGACAACTGGATTTGGATTGGATATGTTCAGCCATTGCTTTAACTTTTTGTATGTCTCTTATATATTCATCTGGTTTGGTGCATGGCAGATCCCTGGGTTGTTCAGAGTCTCTGGGAATTGGCTGCTTAAGACTTTGGATTTTGAATGCTTGGCTGAATCAAAAAAGCAGCACAGAAGAGAGGATTTCTCCAGCAATCCTGATTGTTGAACTCCAAAAAAACCCAAAAAACTAATATACTGACTTAAATTCTGTAACAGATGTTCAGACTACCATTTAAAATAAATGGATATATTCTTAATGTTAGTAAGTGCAGTTCCCCTGCTTAAATTTTGTGAACCACATACTGAGACTTTTTTCCCTTCTGTTTTAGATCGATATCTAGAAAATGTTAGAAGTACAGTATTCTGTCGCGGTTGAGGCTCACATGTGTGACCCTTCGCAGTGGGCTTGAACAAACTAGTTATGGCAAGTTGCCACAAAGTCAGAAAAGCAAGGTTTGTGTCGACTCGTGTTCATTAAAACAGGACACGATGAGTTCAAGAAGGGAAGAAATGAATAATTCACCCCCTTGAATAAAGACTTGATGTGTTTGTACAATGCTTTAATGCCACTGATGGTGTCTTTTTTTTTTTTTTTTTTCTTTTTTCTTAAGTGCTATCGAGTTATGCTGGGGGGAAAAAGTTCTTTAGGGACAATAATATCACATTTATCACTTTTGAAGAGGAAAATTTACTGTTTTTTTATTATATAAATTAAATATGATTTTGGTTTAGGACTGCTGAATTAGATGTACCTTTTTTATTTATGTAAGATAGATGCAGAGATGAGATTAACTTGTTTCATGACACTTTCTCTCCCTCTTTTTTTCCCCTCTTGGCCATTTGCTGACAAGTTCTTTGTCTTCACTACTTCACATGCCTCCACATGCATGTTTTTTTTCCTTTCTTTTTTTTATTACTGAGAAAATTAAATATTTTGTTGCTACTTAACAGTTTAATTTTAACACTCCCTGAAGCAGTTCACAAGGAAGAGAACGATTGTTTAAGCTGTGAAGGTGGAGGTGCGTTGACATGTGACCACTTTTGAACAAATCCTGACTCTGGGAAGAATATCTGCTCTGAAAAGTGACTACAATAACAAAGAAGTATTAAAAACGTATCTTTAGAGTTGTCTGTACTCAAACTACAATCCATCATCAAGTGTCTATGCTTGTGATCAGTTTCTGTGTGTGTGTGTGTGTGTGTGTGTGTGTGTGTGTGAGAGTTGGATGGTGTTGGAATGGGGGAGCCAGTGCAGACTTGAACATCAGAGCCTCAGTGCAGCACTTTCCCTTCATTATTAGTCCTGCGTGGCTCCAGTCAGAGCCTGCTCTGCTGCCACTTGCACAAGTATTTAGCTTTGTTTATGTTCTGCACAGTCGCACAAACACGAAAGTGCTGATCCTGTTATGCGCCTGTTTTCACTTGAACCGCTGTTTTTATTTCTATATTTCAACTGGACCAGGAATAATGATGGTTAATTGTGCAACTCTTGCCCAACACTTCTGTTTTCGGATCACTCCGTTCCTCCATATTATGGCTGCCAGTGTTTTTAACAGATTTATCTCGGGAGACGGTGTGTGTATGTGTGTGTGTATTTACATCGGTGCACAATGAGTGTTTCCTCCCTTCTAAATGTTGGCAGCACTGTAGTCTTTAGCTAAACCTCAAGTAGGACCGCTCCCCTGTAAGAAGATAAACAAATGGCCCTGTGTTGGCGTCTGTGTCTTGCCAATATCACAGAAATGTTGAAATGTTTTAGTGGTGGAACTGAACTTCCCTGCCATGCTTAAGATTGTTCTATAAAACAACCAAAACAAACATTTACACACTCATGCTTGGTGGTTTAAAAGCAGCACACAGCACTTTTTTTTTTAAATTTTTTTTATTTATTTGTAATTTTGCAGTTAAATCACTATGCATCCCTTCTCATCAGAACAGTATAAATCAAGTAGAATTGCTCATGATTACTTTTATCAAGCACATTTGAATTATTGACCTACCGGCATTTCAAAAAAAAAAATCAGACTCATTTCCACTTTGAAACTGGAACTCCTCCATTAAACACAAAGAACAATAAGGTCCAGGAATATGGCATTACTCTTCCTTGAATTGTGAAGCATGTGAAACTTGAAATGGGCAGCTTGGTATTTAGGCCCTTGTCATGCCTATCATTAACATGTGTCTTAAATGTTCCCGCTCCAACCTGGTATTAGTCTGTGTCACCATGTACCAACCTGTGTTTAGACTTACTTTTTGCCCAATAGTTTTAAGTCCATGGATCATGCAGGTCTTGACCTTGATAGCAGTTTTGTGACACAACCTGCAATAAAACACACAAAGTGCTCTATTTCACAATAGTTTTAAGCTAATGGTCATGACTGCAGTCTGCAGAAATGCCATGCTCACACTGCTAGAAGAATGCAGCCCAGACTACCTCAGAATTTGGTCTAAATCTTCATGTCCAGCCCTTGAAAGCTGTTGTCCTGCACATTTCAGGTGTTACCTGCCTTCAGTGCACCTGGTTTAAATGCATGGGCCATTAACAGACCTTGGTGACAAGCTGGCAGTGATCCATTCATTTGAATCTGGCGTGTTTTGGCAGGGAAACATCTAAGATGTGCAGGAGCAGCCCTTGAGGACTGGTGTAGAAGAGCCCTGGTCTAAATGATCAGGTCTAAATGCATCCTTCATGCACTCAATCCTGCACAAGAGCCAATTGCTGTCCTGGGCTGCACGTTGATTTGGTTGTAGCACTGTTGCCTTCTGGCAAGAAGCTTACTGGTCCGACTACCAGCTCCAAAAACATTTGATCTTTTAATTGCTATGGCTTCATAGCATGATCCAACATGAGTCTTCTATAAGCCAATAAGCCTCTTCCATTCTCATGTATCTGGTGTTTGAGAGGGACAGATTCAGTACCTGAAAATATTGACTCAGTGAAGTCCAACTTTAAGAATCCAGACTTGGTTCTTCACTCGTTACAGAGGTACACATAATTTAAGAAGCAATGGGCTGCTGTGTAGTCTGTTTTTTTTTTTTTTTTTAAAAAAAGCGGTGGCCCATGCACAGAGGCCACCATCCTCCTGCAGCGGTCACAGGTTCAACGTCCGGTTTGCATCCTTTTTCTGTGTCTCCTCCTCTCTCTGCCCCACCTTCCTGTATGTTCACCATGAGTAAAGGCCAAGAAAATCTTGGAAGCAGAAATATTCAGTTTGGAGTTGGAGTGATTAGAACTATATTTGAGGATTGGCCACATCATGCCCCGTACCTGGTCCACTTAATAAGGTCAATATCGGCACCTTGCATCCATAGAAAGTCTTCTACAACAAGCCAGTACAGCAAATGACCAGGTTACATTTAAGAAACTAAAATGGATGTTTTAAAGTCTGAATGAACTGAGACTTTTTTTGTCCCATTTTAAGATTACTGAGCAGCAGTTCAGCGATGCTAAGCTTTTTTTTGTTGTTGTTTGTTTCCCCCCTTTTCATCTTTGCGTATGGACCAGTGAGTTTATAAGGAGGTTCATCATGTAACTAATAACCTCAGAATTGTTTAATAACTCAGATCCATTAAGATGTAATTTCAGCTGGTGAAATTAAATCTCTTGCAGTTGTTGATGGAAAACTGTGCAGTTTTCCTGAAATTTGCTCGTTCTTTATTTGGCCCACTGTCTGGCAATTCCATTCAGCGGTGTGCATATGCCCATTCATCCCTTTTATTTTTAAAAAGCATGTAAACATCTTGGTCCAACTGAATTTGAGCTAAACTGAGCTTTTCATAGTTGCACTAACACAACTACGTATTGCAATTGTCGATCTGATCCTGCATGTAAACGTCCAACTGGACTGAAACTGGCCTGTCTGCTCTGTACGTGATCAATACTTCCTCCTCCAGGCTTTGACACAGAAGTAACAAAAGACAAAATGGATAAGAAGACAAAACAATTTCATTCAGACTGCATGAACTTACACAGAGCTGTAAGTCTGTCCACTTCTCTAAATGCCATTGTTTCAATTTCCTGCTGCCAGCTAAATCAAAAATTCATCCGTTGTTTTGCTGTGGAGCAATTGTTTCTTTTTCCCCTTAAAAAAAAAAAAGCGATATCTTTCACTACTTCTTGTGGTGGAAACTGACATACTTTAAATGGTATATTTAGCGTTTTTTCTAAGCGGCCTCAACTCTCAAGAACCATGCACCACCTCTGAATCAATTTACTAATTAATTTATGAAACGTGACTTTTACATTCAGATGAGCTGACTTTTTGTTTTGTTTGTTTGTTTGTTTTAAAGTGGCTCATCAGGTTAATCCCTCTGGAACCACCTGTTGGGTGTTTAGGTGGCTTATGGCATAAGACAAAGAATAAAAGCATATTGAATATTTTATGATGATCTTGAAATTGGATTATTTTAGGCCACAAATGTGCTTCATAAATGCATTTTTTAAATTTTATACATTTCTAAAATACATTACACATTTTCATAGTTCCTGAAAAATGGGGAGTAAAATTTGCATACGCGTGGCTGCTTGTCAAAAATTGGGGACTTAACCAGCGTACACCGCATGCAGTCATTTTACCATAGAAACTGACATCTGCTGGTTTCATACTTTAAACTACTGAACTGATTTTTTTTTCTTCTTTCTCTTTAACTTTGAAACTGAAACCAAATGGCCCTGTAATTATTTTGTTTTTCTTCAGGCACTTTGTCCAAAAAGCCTTAAATCAGACATCTGTCAAAGGCCTAATGCATCTTGTTTTTTGGGTTTTTTTTTTCTTCTTCTGGTGTACTTTCTCCTTAACTCTCTGAGCATCCTCCTTTGCCGTCCTCATCGGGCCGACATCTAATGACAGACGTTGTTGTACATGTTGGCTGTGCAGAGCGAGAGGAAAAGATGCCCGTGGCCTTTCCTCTGCTGACAGCAGCAATTTGCAGGGACAAGTATTTTTGAAGGAGAGGCTTAGGGTGTGTCTGGCTGCATGTGTGAGAGCAGAAATCGGGTGTGGGTTTGTATAATTGCTCTATATCATGGGATGATCTTTGTTGTCACCCTCGTGCCAAGTCTGTGGACATGTTGAGGAGAAGCGCCGCAAATACTTTGGGGGGGAAGAGTTGAGCTTGTCAGATGGCAAAACAGCACACCTGAGAAAATGTTCCACTTGAGCTCCATGTTGAGTCAGACGTCCAGCCTGTAATGATGAGTGACGGCGTGTTTGTTTAGGGGCTAAAATCTTTTAGGACAAAAACAGCTGGGTCAAACAGGGTTGCATTTCCAGCCACTGCTGCATCAGCATTTGGTGCATGTCTGTAATGCAACCTGCCTGCAGTGCGAGTCAACGGGTTTTATGTGTGTCTGGCTGCAAGCCCCACAACCATAGTAGTGTATTTCTTTAAGACCTATGAGCTGAAATGGGTATAAATAAATCCTGAGCTGTGCAGAACCTCACACTCATGTTTCCCAGAAAGACTGGTGTTAATGGGCGCATGAGGAGCCCGATCAACTCCAAAGCTTTATCAACCAGCCTGCAGGAGTCATCATCCTCTAAGGCCCAGGCTCCACGAAGCTGGTTACAACTTACCAAGTGCTGTGGGGGTAATAGAGATTAGTCTAACAAGCCTTCCTTATGCTACAATTTTAAATGTCTGCTTGCACTTCCTTTCCTGCAGGAGGAAGCAGCTATACTGTACATGATGCAAGAGTTTGTGATCTACATATTTGCACTCATGCATACGTGCAGCACTCTGCAAGAAGCTCGAGTCCTCAGATGACTCCGTGGAGAGAGGATTTAGTGTGGCAGAGATTTACTCTCATTGACTGACTGATGCTCACTTCTTCTTCAGAGCCAACATGCGCGTGCGTGTGTGTTTTTAATAGCATTAGTCACTGATCTATCGTCTGCAGTTCTAATAAGCTTTGTGGGGTTTTTTTTTTTTTTCTTTTTCCCCGTCACCACTCTGATCTAGGGCTCAGCTGAGATCCAGGCCAGTGTCACACTGACTTCAGCTCAAGTCACTGCACTTTGACCCTCATTCAAGCCGCTTCCCCCTTCTCTGGTCCTTCATTACACACTAATGAAGGTGCAACCTGAAACCCTGCCATGCCTGTTTGACTTTATTAGCTTGAAGGATATTTAGTTTACAGCCAAGCTTTGAGGTTGCAATACTTGATTCCAGCGAGTGCTGTTAAGTGCCACAAAAATGATGAACTTTTGTTCTTTTCTTTTTTGTATTCAAAATTTCTGAGGGTTTTTTTCTTTTTTGTTTGTTTGTTTTTGTTTCCTCCCCCAAAGTACACTGTGGAGGTTAATATTTTTTCTTTTAAGTCAAATATCTTAATGATCTCAGGCTAAAATACAATGTGTAGAAATCTTGGTCAAAGTTTTAAAATCAGTACAATTTAACTTGCTTGACGTTGTTGAAGGCATTTCACCTTTAACCTAACGGCCTTCTGAGTCCCAGGCATTTAACCTCTTGTGAGACAGTTGGAGTCACATGTGGTCTGTTGACCCACACAGTCATTAGGGTCGCAGTAGTTGAGGTGTGAATGGATGTTGAAGTATCTTGGGACAATTCTCAGAGCTGCATTGTAAATCCCAATTAAGTGTGTGTGTTTTTTTTGTTTTTTTGACCCACGTCTGCATGGGATTTTGTGGAACTATATGTAATTTTTCATCTGCACTAAATAACATAGAACCCTTCCACAAGTGCACCATCACTTGTGGTGGTCCAGCATTAGCTGGAAATACAACATTGGTAGTTATTGGACACAAGGCTGCATACTTGTTTCCCTGTTTTTCACACAATAGGAATCACAGATACTAAGAGTTCATCTGCCAGGCTTCAAGCTCTGCAACAGTCGTCAAGCCACAGCAGAAACAGACCAGTCAGCTTTTTATAATGTCAGCTGGTGAGTTTTAAGGTGTGATGCCAGGAACACAGGAGTTAAATAGAAATGCTCAAGGCATCATTACAGAAGTGAAGTATTTCATCATTGGCTTTTTCTGGTAAGACCTCTTGCGATAAGTTTAAAATTTTGTTTTATAGTTGGTAAAAGATGGTTAATCAAGTCAGGCATCTTTTTTATTTTCAAAGTACTACTCGTGATCATCCAGATTATCTACTGTCGACTGAGTGTCCTGTCCTCCAGATATTGCTGGTATCCTTCTGTTTTGTGTCTTCACTACACATTACTAGTAATTTCTTTCTGTGCATTATACAAAGTTCTGTTTATATCTTGTTGTTTTGTCCTCCAGGTGGAACAGGCTGACCTGTAGCGCCTTGACAAGTTTTTCATTTTGCAACACGATTGGGCAAAATGTCAAGAAACAAATTAATGGAGAGCTCACTGCATTTCAAGCAGTGCAGCAGGTCAAAGGTGCCGCTGTACCAAAATACACTTTCATAGGTTTACTAGCTGGCTTTAGACTAAATTTTAATAGTTTTGGACAGCATCCAACAAAGTCTTGAGACTCTGTCCTACGTAGCAAAATTAATTTGGATTTATCTTCTGGTGAGGGCTAATTTCTAACTGTATTGTGGATTACGCCTTTTAAAAATATAAGTTCACCAAGGCCAGATGCTGCAACATTATGCAAAATGTACACGAAATGTGCAATGCAAAAATTGATAAACATTCTTTTGATTGTCCTCCAGGCTGAGGTTTCTGCATTTTGAAGACTAGTAATTGCACACATACTGTACATCACACGTCTTTCTCACAGTAGTCACACATGAACACGCCCACATAAGATTAACGTCTGACTGGCTTTACTTCGCTGCAAACGGTGCCAAACTATTTAGTTCTCGTCTGCTGCTTGTGTGCATTTCGTTGCAACTCAAACTAAGAGCCAAGTAAATGTGTGCAAATATGTAGCCTGTGGGGGAAGCGTGTTGTGTCTCTACGGTAACCATACCAGACGCAGCCATTGCCATGACAGCAAACCTGAGCTGAGAGACGGTTGAAGAAATGTAATTGACCTTCTAATGTTTCCAGACCAGTTTCTAGATATTACTCAATCAGTACATTCAGCATATCATCCCCCATAGTGATTATGATTTTGTAACAAGAACTTCTGAGTCTTTGAAAAACTTCTACATCGTAGCCTGAACTTTAGTGTCCAGATTGCTGGTTTTATGTATGTATGGGGATGCTTTTGCAGAATTCTTCGGCCTTGCTTGGGTCCAGTATGGAAAAGCCATGGGGGGGAAACTGGGGCACATTTTTTAGTAAATGTTACATAGAGTCGGTATGCAAGATCTGTTGAGTGTCTGCCATGCTGGGTTCTGAAGTCGGGATAGATGAGGTTTCTCTGACTTTGAATTCTGACTTCAGGTGGCGTTCCAGTAACTTCCAACTTGGAATTTGGGTCTCATAATACATTCGTACTTGTAATTTCACAGTCATCTAATTTCTTGGTGTCTGAGTAACCTCACAAGTATGTTCACAAGTGCAAGTCATTTTTATTTTCGATATATGTGCAAATTTGAATAAACAAAGGATACGTTTCTGTCGTGCTCATGCAGGTTCAGCATCGTGTAACCGGCCAGGTGATGGCTCTAAAGATGAACATCCTGGCCAGTAACAGAGCCAACATGCTCAGGGAGGTCCAGCTCATGAACAGACTATCGCACCCTAACATACTCAGGTAACCCAGAAGCCAGTTTTCAGTTTCTTTTTTTTTTTTCTTGTACCCTTTGTTTTTAAATCTTTGTTTCTGATAAATATCTCAAAAACACCTGTCACTGTTACTTGTGTACTACATGTATGTGTTCTTCCTCCAGGTTTATAGGGGTGTGTGTCCATGAGGGGCAGCTCCACGCTCTCACAGAGGTAAGGTGCTGGTGAAGACGGCAGTTTTACCCACAGCTTAGTATATTATTCAGTAACAGCACGTTGAAGTCCTAAACTGAAGCAAACAAAATGAAGCCAGGGTACCAGGCTCTTTTTAAGAATTTAGTTGTGTGTACCCTCAAAAGAGTGTGTGTTGCTTTTGAGACTCTGGCTTCCATTTCTACCACGTAACAGAAAAATATTCTTAAGGGAAAGTGAAGCAACTGCCTGTTGGTTAAGTTAAATAATGAAACCAGTTGGTTAGGTTTAAGCATCAGAACCACTCGCTTTTCATTGTAAAAATGTTGTTTTTGTTTTTTGCTTTTTTTTGTCTCTGCAACATAAATATTGTAATTTTGTTGCCTGAATTCAATGCATGGATGCTGTTTCACATGACTTTATGAAAGGAAGGTTAACGTAACAATGAAAAATAATCCTGCTGCTAAAACTTAAAGGCATTAGGCTTTTCATTTATGGAAAACCCGTTTATTTATTTTATTTGCAACATGTGATTATAAAAGTGGCAGCTTTCTCGGTTTTCATAATTCAGACATCTTTTCACACGAACTCTGCTGAAAACACAAAACGAGCGCATCCATCACTGTCCGACCAGGGAGAGCAGAAACAGCTGTTTAAACAGCAGGAGGCTGGGCAGTTCAGGTCACCTGTTTCATACACGCAATGAGTTGACCAGAGGTTGCCATGGTTACCGAGCAGCGACGAGAAGGCCATCAGGTGTACAGACACATCAGTAGTATGCGAATACAGAATACTGTTTGAGTTTTTTTAATTGGTTTTAAAAAACTTCCAGAAAAAGGGAGTTTCCAGTCACGTTGTGGCTCAGATTGGTGTCAAATGACCCACAATTCTCACTTTGATTCAGAAGGAGTCTGTTTAAAATGTTTCCTATTTTCCCCAGATTGATCTGCTACAGAATGACACATGAAACAAATATGGAATATTAATTTTGTGACATGTGCATATGTCAAGATTATGCTACATTTTAGAGGGAGCAATCATGAACAAATTATATTGAGTCCCACTGTCCCAGCACAATATAAGAAGGAGCATCCTTATCAGTACTGAAACAAGAGGGTATTTAAATGAAATGATGCAAACATCCATTTTTTTTGTTTTCTCCTGAATATCTAGTACATCAACGGTGGTAACTTGGAGCAGCTGCTGAGCAGTGATATGTACTTGTCTTGGAGCGTACGGCTCATTCTGGCTCTGGACATCGCACGTGGACTGAAATACCTGCATAGCAAAGGCATCTTCCACAGGGACCTCACCTCCAAGGTGACGGCACACACAAACACCAACATGTCACTGAGCACCAAGACAGACTCCTACTCATCTGGGAGTTAATACATTCATATGTAATGTTTGATATTCATTGAACGCACAAATTTTAGTGCCAAATTGGCAGCCCTTGATGGAGTCCTCGATGCACACAGTTCTGTATAATACAGACTTGTATGGATTACTTTTGTGTTGTATTTGACTCATTGAGGATACTTTAAAACTAAATTTTATAAACTTGGGCTGGTGCTGAAGCCGTAAAAAGGTGACTGAAAACACAGAAGAGCCTATAACGGTATGCCTCCATCAAAAAGTGCGTGTCTAAAAATAGTGAGTGCCCTGACAGTAAAGATGGTGTCATTTAGACTTTAAACTCCCACAATGCATTGAAATACTAGTGTGGAGTGGCACATTGCAAATCTTTGAATTGGCTCATTGCACCAGTGTGGTTATCTAATGTTCTTTTATAGCAAAAGAAATGCAATAAAATGTTAGATCACTGAAACGTGGAGCTTCAGTTGCAACCATTTCATATTGTGACCTCTGAAACTCTTCTCAGAACTGCCTGGTGCGCTGGGAGTGCGGCATGTGCTCAGCTGTGGTTGGAGACTTTGGCCTGGCAGAAAAAATTCCAGATTACAGGTCAGTCCATAACACTGAATCGTCTATCAGCACTCTGTGATTAGATAAGTCCAGCTCAATAAATCACATTCCTTAACTTCTCTCTTCACCCAGCGTATTGCTTATGCCATCTATCTCCATATACAGAAATATTTTGCACAACTTCTCTTTTTTTTTTTTTTTCTTGACCACAAGGTATTTATGTGACACCGTCGCAAAAAAAGAAAAGAGAAAGCATATGATCACACCAAAGCCATCCGGTTTTGTCAGAGAATGCAGGCACTCGCTGCCTCTTCTCCAAATATTGTGGTTAACCTTCTTCAATCACCGCAGAATATTTATTAATGCCGTCGAGGCACAGTTTCAAAGGTGGTGTGAGAGGACAAAAAGCAGCTTGGCTTACAGAGTTGCAGTCAATATTTAATCTGAACATTCTTTCTTTATTTGCTGCAATGTTTAGTTACAGTTATGCAGTTTATTCAACTCATAGCTGGTCTGCAGTGCACAAAAAGAAAACATGGCGCATTCACAATGTTAAGTAATACACAAATGTCAGTGGTTAAATTAACGTATTTTATTATATATATATATTTTTTAAATATATTTGGAGCCAATATCTTGATAACAACCATAACCTGCATGTTTTATAATAAAACAGAGGGCAATAAATGGTCTAATTCCCTTCATTGCTTAAAGTCATGACAGGACTTATAACTCTGAAGATTAAAGTCTCCTTGCTTGTACAAGACTGGGAGCAAAGAAGAGCTATCTCACGGTATTACCTCCATTTTCCAAACTCAAAAGTACAAGTATCAGCACTTTATAAAGCTTAATTTGTAAGCATAATCTTCTTCTTGTCAGAAGAAATGAATATATTTTGAAGGTTGCTAATTTCTAGTTTACTTGCATTTTTATGTCACTGTTTTTCTGTCATCTCTGTGTTAAGATAACGACCACGGAGGCGTAGCTGCAAGATTAACATTTCTCTTCATTGTTTTCTCTCATATTCTTATGCAAATGGACATTCTTTGACTGGGAATGTTTTGAAGTTATGAGGTGGAAGTAACTAAGGGAATAAAGTATATACTGTTTCTGGATAGTACAATAGTACAGATGTTCCTCTCGCATTTGAGCTTGTACATGCATAGATGAATTTCAGAATGCTGCTTCCCATCTAGAAGAAGAAGTTGTTTGAAAATTAGTGTTAGCTCTTAAAATACCTACAAGACCGTCACGATGAGGTAGCGTTTCCAATAGTTGGCCGATCAAATGAGTCTAAAGGGGCAGTCTGTTGATATTACCCATTTCAGGCAGATGGAAAGAGGATATATATATATATATATATATATATATATATATATAGTGTGTATA
>JBAMYA010000010.1:7899785-7912048 GCA_037176975.1 Arrhamphus sclerolepis
GTTTTTTCGAGCTCATACAGGGAAAGAGGGGGGGAGGGAAAAAAAGCTTGTTGCCCCTCCCCCCCCCCCCCCCCCCCCACTGCCTGTCACTGTTTACTTTTACATACCTGCACCGCTGTTTGCTTCAACAGCAGCTGGCAAATTGTGTTTCTGTCATCCTGAAGGCTATGTTTGCTTTAGGTTTTACTCAAACACTGTCACATCCTGCGATGGACTGCTTAAAAAAAAAAAAAAGGAGCATATTGACAAACGTGTTTTTTTTTTTTTTTTCTACTGAATTTCATTCCCCGTAAAGTCAGTGACTTGAGGGTTAAGAATTAGTTTCAGGGTTAGAAATATGTTTTGGTTAGAGTTGAAGAGGTTAGGGTAGGAGGGCTGCTTATTGGAATATTTCCACAAACAAGTTTGAGTGAGTGAAAAAGAAAATGAGGTTTTTAGAAACGAGTTCCAAATAAGGTCGACTATTCGAGGCCTCCTTCTGTCTGCATTGCAGGATCTCTGCCATCTTGTCAAAGAACAGCCACTCTGGTCAGTTTGACCAAAGTTTTGTTTTGTTTTCGTCACTTTCTCCGTTCATCGAGCTTCCTGTCGAGCTGTTTCTCTGCTTCCTTCTGTTTTTAACGGCGTATTCTCATTTCTGTTAGTCAGCTTCACCCTGTGGTGTTTACGTTGAGACACATGACCATCTCGGCTCTCGTTTCTCCCTCTGCCATCGCCGGCTTGCCAAAATATTCTGCTGCATCATAGTCACAACAGCAGATGGAAATAGAACGGAGAGGAAGTATCTGACAGCGAGGGGGGGTGATGTGTGTAAAGATGTGTCCTTGCACATTCTTGCCTTCCTTCCGTTTTTCTTTCTTTCTTTCTTTCTTTTTTTTATTCAACTAAAATATTGCACAATGCTTATCTGCACATTACTGAAAACACTGGTTTCATGGAAACACAAAAGCAAACACACTCTCAAACAGAGATAGGTTTCACCCCATAAAACCCGTCTTTACTGGACTGTGTGTTAATCAAATGGAGCGTGATGTCGACGTGCTCGCCCGTGTTTGTCCCACTTGTCATCAAGGTTGGTCTCCTGTATATTACAGTTTGGGAGGGAGAATAACATCAATAAATTTAACATTTCTTACCCATCAGCACCCATCAGTTTCTGAGAATAAGTATATTTAGGGTTTTATGTTAGTGTTTCGTGTGTATTTCATGGTGTTTACTTGTTGTTTGAGATCTTCATGATTGTAGACGAATAATTCATGTAAAAATATCATTTATGATGGGATGAGTATCATTTGATTTTTGAAAATTACATTTTGATCTCCTGCAAGAGGCTGTGAGGCAGTTAAGACACAAATTGCAACCCAAAACGTTTTTTTCCCCCCACCAGCAACAGCAGCATTTCTTTTTAATACCATCAAGATCAGTTTTACAGATGGACTCAGACTCACAGGTGTCAAACTGCATTCCTCAAGGGTCGCAGTCCTGCATGTCTTAGGTGTTTCCCTGCTTCAGCACACCTGATTCAAATGAATGGCTCATCATCAGCTTGTCATCCAATCCTGCACAGGTCTGTTAATGACCCATTCATTTCATTCAGGTGTGCTGAAGCAGGGACACATAAACCATGCAGGACAGCGGCCTTTGAGGACTGGAGTTTGACACCTGTGATTAGTGATGCAGTTTTACTTCTTTCTTTTCTCCCCCTCTTTTCCCTCACTACTTGGAGCCAAGACTTTTTTTTTTTTTTGTCCCCCTGCTCTTTTTAACCTTTTTTTTCTGCATTGAAATTAATTTACAGACAGAACATGTGGTATTTTACTCTCAGCTCTAGCATTAATCTGTTCTTTGGATTAGTCATAAGCCCTTTAAGATGCTATTGTTATCCAATGATTTATTATATTTTCTAAATTGTTTTCTTTTTTTTTTTTCCTTCAAACCACAAGATCACCAAAAGCAAATTCAAGCAGCTTGTTGCCTTTTCCTCTCTGCAGTGAGGGAGAAGACCAGGAGCCTCTGGCTGTTGTGGGCTCCCCCTACTGGATGGCTCCGGAGGTGCTGAGAGGGGAAGTGTATAATGAAAAGGTACTGACAAGTGGCTCCCTTCAATCCTCTGCAGCTGCAGATTGTTGCAGGAGTTCAAGGTCCACAGAGGGTGTGATGACAGCTGATCAAATCAACCATGGATCCAAGCAGAGACACAAAGCAGTTAGATATTTAATAAATCAATTACAATGTCAGTGCAAACAGAGTTGTTATGTAACGGCTGTAGCTCTTGGCTGCAGTTGCTGGTATTCTCTGTGGAGCTTGATGGGGATCCCTCAGAGTTTAAGTGACAGTTTTCAATGCTTTGCAAACAATTTGACCTCAAGAGAAAAAGCATCCCACCATGTAGAGGCAGATAGTTGGATTTTATTTAAAAAAAAAACACAATTATATCAATATGCATGACTCAAGTGATCAACGCTGGCCATGAAGCACTTCTAAGCTAAATAGAATTTTAAGACGACCTATTCAAGTTAAATAATTTATATATTTAATCTTTCTGAATGGAATTTTAAGTATTTTGCCAAGGAAATCCATCAAATTGACAAAAATGTTCTAAAGATGGATTGGATAAAAGTTAAACAAGACTGAATGCAGCTTGTATAAATTGTATTGTGTGTTAACGTTGGGAGCTGTGTCCTGTATTATTTGATCTCATCTTTAGCTCTTGTGTATCTCTGATCATCTTGTCATTATCTCCCTGCAGGTGGATGTGTTTGCATATGGTATCATCTTATGTGAGATTATCGCGAGGATACAGGCTGATCCTGACATCCTTCCACGCACTGAGGTAATAATAATCCCTGTTATGTGTGTTTCAATTTGAGCCTAAACGGTGCCTTGGGGTAATTTGTCTTCTTAGAATCCACCCAAACTTGACAGTCCATCTAACTCTGGCCTCCAGTAACACACCCATCAAGTTTTAAGCAGATCTAACAAACAGATGAGAGAAAAACAAAATTCAGGTTTTCTTCAGAAACAGTGGTGTGCTTTTCCATCACATACCTGTTTTGCAACCCACTGTTTCAGTGTCGTAGTGACTTGCGTTTGTGTGTGTTCTCTTTTTCTTGAAGCAAAAGTTGCACCAACCTGAACTGATTTTTGAAAACGGCTAAACTGGTAGAAACGGTGTATCACTCTCAGACCTTACTGATTGTCATGCTATTTGAACATATGTTGGTAAAGGTTCCTGCTTTCAATAAAAGTATACAAATTAAAAAAAAAAAAAATCAGTGCACCCAGTCCCTGTTTATTGATTAATACTGTATCAGTTATAAACCATATAAACGTGTCAGGCTATCGTGAGAATGTTTCTCCCCCTTGTGGCTGTTCAGCAGTATTACAACTGAGAACAGCACATGACAGTCCCAGATCACCTCATTATGAGAGAAGAGGAGGGCAAAAAAAAAAGAAGGGGCAGAAGGGGGGAAAGACGCCTCTTTTCAGTCTAGAGAATCTTTTTAAAAAAAAATTGTATTTCACTTGTGTTACAGGATTTTGGTCTGGATGTGGAGGCCTTTCAGCAGATGGTAGGAGACTGTCCCCGTGACCTCCTGGATTTGGCGATATCTTGCTGTAATGTAAGAAACACTCTTTTTGAGATTCAAAAACACCATCCTTGACAATATGTATTTCCAAATATCACAGCTGCCTCCCGCTGGTGTCCTAAGTGCTGCAGGGTCACATATGCCTTTAGGCCTTTTTGCTGCCGATCTCATGATGGTTGGAAAGTCTGGGGAAGTGGTTTTGCATAATGTAACTTTAGGTTTCAACACACTAACAAAAGTTCCTTTCATTTCATTTAGAGGACAACAGGTCAATTGAACAGAAGACAAACTTAAAAATTCATGATTTTTTTTTTTTATTCTTCCTGTGGTCAAGATGTGGTTTAACTAGCATTTGCACAAGGGCTGACAGTTAAAATGAGGAAATGGCATGAGCAAGTTTTCAGTTCCTGTTGAGGGGGGGCAACAAAAATAATCATGAGACGGTATAAATGATTTTAGTTGTCATTTTCAAGTCTTTTAAACAGAGTGCATTTTCAAGGAAATTATCTGCAAGCTGCTTCTGTGAAGAAAAATTATAATGATAAATGTTACCACTAATATGTTGATACCAGATACAAAGAAACTCCTGGAGCAACAGGTTATCGGACTTGTCACAAAACTTCTATGGTTTTATGGATTTTAGAATTTACAAAGTAAAATCAGAATGGTCCTCAGTTTCTTTTAGCACTCATTTTTTGTCTTTTCTTTTCTATTTGCTTTTATTCATTCTGCTGTTGTCTTTTCTTTGTCCGTCCTGCCAGATGAACGCAAAGCTCCGTCCGTCTTTCTCCCAAATTGTAGCAGAACTGGAGAGGAGGCAAGTCGAGAGAAAGCAGAAGGATGAACCTCCCCTCAAAGGTTGGACATCTTTTAAGAACTAAATGACAATTCAATGCTTTTTTTTTTTTTTTCCCCCTCTGCAAATTAGTATCACTCATTCTGTTTTTGTTTTTTTTTGTTTCTGTTCAGCTCCATCGCCGGCTGTGGGTCGCCTGCGAAGGCAATCTCTCTGCCTCATGTCGGATTCTTCCCTCTCGCGCAGCAAGTCCGACATGCTGCATCCTTCAGACACCCCCCCTTCTGTTCACATGGCCCCTCCTGCTCGTGTAAATCCCTTCTCTCAACGTGAAGACCTCAAAGGCGGGAAAATTAAGCTTTTTGACACTCCCAGTAAGTCGGTTATTTCTCTTACCTTCACGCTCCCGCCTCCACCAGACTGTGACGATGCACCTGCGTCCAAAGCTGATTGCACTGATGTGCCCAGGAGGCACAGGCGCTGCCACTCACTGCCTTGTACGCCTCCTCCGCACCTCACGTCAGCACCAAACACAGTCCTCACTGAGGAGGAGTTACCGTCCGAGATGGACAACTCCAGTGGGGACATGAACAGAACAAGCGAGGAGGAAAGTTTGCTGGGGGGAGACTCAACTCGTCTGGTGGGGGATTCAGGCCTTCCGTTATCTATTGAGCCCTTATCGCTAAACACACTTGATCAGGAGGAGGTGGAGGGAGAGGAGGAACCCATGGACTGCACCAGCTCCCCAGAGACGCAGGATACCGCTTTGTCTCCTTACGCCAAAAAACCACCTCCTCCGTCTCACTCCTCAACTCCTTTCCAACCATCCACACCTCCCTTCTCGAATGGATGGGGGTCAGCCATTTCCAAAGGGCCTCCGTGCCTGCCACCCCTTTCCAGTTTGGACAACCACAACATTGTTGTGAGTAGACCACTAGGCTGGAGCGCTGCCACCAACACTCCCACCACCACCAACAACAATGGCTATCACTCCCCTCCCAGCGACCCTGCCGGTTCCTCTCCATTTGGTTCCGGCAGCGGACACTCTCTGGACCAGGAAGAGGTGATCTCCTGTCCTGGCTGTTGCCTGGCTGGCTTTCGATTCCCTTCAGTGTGTTTGAGAGCGCCACCTCGCAGAAACCCCTACAAGAACTTGAATGGGGACAACGCCGCCTCCCGTGGGCTGCTTTGTTCAGGGTCCAAGGGCCTGCCACCTTCACCTACCCCAACAACCACCACCACCAGCCTGGAGCCAGGACTTGCCTTGCCGGGAGCACAGACATAAACCCTAATTTCCCACCTCCAAATGTATGCAGAGCAAGCTTGGAAACGTTTCACCCAAAGCTTTTTCCCTGGAAATTAAGCAGGTCTTCTTAAAATTTGCACAGATTTTAATGCAGCAATACTCTTAGTTTCCAGACGCCCTTTTTTGTTGCACAGGAGGATGTGTTTGCATGGGTTTATTGAAATACTGTCCAGACTTTATAAACTGACTGACTTTGTCCATGAAAACTGTGGAACATGAACTTTGCTGGTGATGCCCTCTGCTGGACTGAGGGCATCATGACCTGTGATGTCTGTGATTGGACTTGTGAGTAGCAGCATCCAGAATTAATCAGCATGTAAACACTCCAGGTTGCGGCCCACCAAGTTAGATCCTGTATATTGGCAGTTGTAAAGCATTCTTATGGCAGATGATGATGATGATGCTGAAAAAGAGGAATGTTAAGCTTAGTATTAATACTGTTGCAATGATTTTTTTTTTTTTTTTTTTTCTTCATGTTTGGTGCTGCTTCTGAATGAACAGGCAGTTTTGCTTTAATGTCTTTAACAAGAGGTGTATGGTGCGTTGCTGAGGTTGGATTGAGTAATGCAGAAATGTGACTGAAGAGTGTGTGTATTTGTGTGTTCATGTGCTGTACACCTTTCTTATTACTATTTTTGTTGCTGTATGATCTCTGTTGGCCCCTCTGGTTGCCTGGTTTAGCACTTCAACCGTATTACTGTTAATAAGGAAACTGTTTATCATTATATTTGGAAATGAATTGTTAAAAACCTACGTAAGAGTTGTACAGGTTCTTATTATTTAAAGATGGCATTGAATAAAATGAAAGAATGCAATGATGTTCTCCTGATTATCTTTTTTTGGTTTTTAAAACCTTAGCTGATATGCACACCTGAAGTCCAAATATGCTATTCAGTAGGTTGTTTGTGTTCATCCAGCTGAATTACTGTCATTGGTCAATATGTTTTTCATTAAAACTTGCATTTGCATCAGCCTTGTTGATCCCTAAATGTTAGCATGCTAAAATACTGAATCAAGGGGAAGTATGGCACCCACTTTAGTGGGTATTTTAGCATTTAGCATAAGCATGCAATATTAGCATACCATATATCACAACAATGGATTTGGATGTGCTGTTAGGTTAACATCAGACTGACTTGGCCAGTGAAAAATAGTCAGTTTCTTTGCCCTGAAGTCTTGCATTCTTTCACAGTATGCTAAGGTTTATCTATGTTCACTGCATAGTGCTAGCAAATCAATTTTGTAGCATGTGGTTGAATGTGAGCAGAGTACAGCCCTATATACCTCAGAATTCAACTCATCTGTCAGCAGTTACACCATTATAAAACACAAGTGAGCCTGTTCCATTGGCAGCCTTTCATATCCATTTTTGACTTTTATTGATGTTGTGAAAGTCAAAGTGGGAACATAGGCTTTGGCATAGCTTTTGAAGTGGTTAAATATTCTCATTTACTTTCTCCAACTTGCTTTATGTTCAATGCAGACATGAAAAGCCCAGTTGCTTAAGCATTATAGCTTTAGTTAGTGTTTTGGCATTTGTTTTTTGCTAAAACTTAAGGGAACACATCAGCACTTCTAGGATACCATTGTATAGTACAGAGTTTCTAAGTGACCTATCAGAAACAGTCCCATGAGCAAGATGAACTGTAGGCTATATCCCTGTTAGGAAAAGAGAATTTTCAGCTACACTATATTCTTTCCTTTTTTTTTCTGCCAGACTGTTGTATAATTAAGCAAAAGCACATTTTTCTACCAGGAGTCTCCCTTTGCTGCCTTTAAGAAAGAATTCAGGTTCCATACATCTTTTCTATACACCAGATGGATGGATCTTCCTGAAAATCTGATGAACATAGTATAGTATCTGTTAAAATGAAAATGCATATCAGAATTAGGTTTGGTATTTTCATACTTCTTGTTGGTACTTTGACTCCACAGTAAAAGCTTTTCAGTCTTAAGGTAACCCATCTACAAAGGATGTCCCGCTTTATTTATTTTTTTTAATTAATGTAAATGATGAAATTATCATAATTTTGGATCTAAGACCTCAACAGCAGTTGCCTCCACACCCTACCTGCCACTGCCCTCCTACTGGCCCCCAGAGGCGTCAGCCATCTGTTTGGTATAAATCCATCTCTGTGATGATATTGTTCTTGCAATTTCCCCATGAGAGTTTATTTTAAATAATTTGTGTATTTGAATTTACCAAAAGGGGAAAAGCAAGAATTTCATTGAAGTTAATCATTTAAATCGCATGAGCTCCTGGTCTTTTGTGGTATAGTTGAGGGTTGTCAGTGCCAATACAGATAATCAAATGTAAAATACGTAATTGTGTTTGGAAAAGGAGTAAAACATCCAATATTTAAATTGTTTTTACAACTTTATATTTACATTTTAACTAATGCATTGTTCTTTTCCCCTTCATCTTCTTTAAGTAGATCACACAGCCTATCCTCTCTCTTACAAAATCACCAGCCTTTAATTGAATCCTCAGATCTCTCCACCCCTTCCACCCTCCTGTCGTCCCTGTAGGGTCATTCATCCCTGCAGCTTACTCTGTCACCTCCTCAGTGTTTAAGAGGTGTATCTGTCTTGCTTTAAAAGGAGTCAGTAACACCGGTGCTCTAAAGTACATGCTGTATAAGCCTATCACAGTCTTTCTTTCCTGAGCCAGCGGCCAGAAAGTTGTCATGAGGACAAGAAGTGTAACCTGGTTTAAAACGCTGATGCAGTTGTGTGTCATTGTCTTCCGGCTCATCAAAGGTGAGTACTGAAGTTGCCTTTCTTTTTCCCCCCATCTTTCTCTGTCAGAAGACTAGTATGTTAGTTTATAGATGATGTGGTGCCCTTCTTCTAATTAAATAGACAATTATGACAATCATGCTTTGTTACTGCCATTTTTACATGTTGCACCAAGTTACTTCCTCCATGTGCATAGCTTAACGAAGTTGTGTCATTTAGACTTAACTGGTAAATGAGCATCTGTGAGAGTGTGCTATTTTGGTATCTGGGTTTCGTGCGAACTCCTCAGGGTCGACTGGGTTAGTCTGTCACACTGTTGTGGAATCACTGGACTTAGGTTGCCTCCTGCGGTGGGATTGTCCTCATGCCAGTCCCAATATCACCTACACTGTGCAGACAAAGACACAGGGGTAAGTCTTAAAGCTTGCTTTCATGCAATTCATTCTTTAAAGTGTAATTCTTGGTGTCTTTTGTTCATTTGTTCCCTCACTTTGCCACTGTTTAATCTCATTATATCTGCCATTTTGTCTATATGCATTTGTGTTTATTTATAGGATCATTAAAATTTAACTTCATTGTAATAAAAAAAATTTCAAACAAAAAAACAAACGCAAACATTTCAATTTGAAAAAACTTTCGATTCCTTCTAATGTAACCATGGTTAAATGGATGGACCATGGTTGCTATGGTTTAATGGACATATTAGATGTATCCATATTAGACATGTGGACGGTTTAATTTAACCATCCACATGTGTTTTCCACATGCAAACAAAGGTAAACATTTCAATTTGAAAATATTTTTCATGAAGTAAGAGATTTTAAAATTTGTGCCAATTTATTTTAATGTCAGAAGACTTTATCAGAATGTGAACTGCCAGCCATGTTTTTTTTTTTTTCCCAAACAGACAAGAGCAAATCTAAGAGCAAATTGAATCTGTAACCTGAAATCGAGAACTATTCTTTACACCAAAACATCACGTTTGATTGCACAGATTTGTTTTTGCGTGACTCAACTCGCCATAACTGCAGAAGGGTGAACTTAAGCTTCACGAGCGTTCTCCCTCCAGTATAAAAATCAAGTAAGGTCAAAAAGTTTCCCTGGTTGCTTTTGTTAAGATTGAATTACTCTTCCTCTTTCATCTTTGATCCCAAACCACAAAAATATCAATAACTAATTTGAATGCAGTTAAACTGAAGAGCTTGCTTGCAATTCCTTTATTTTAGCTGTCCCTGGTAGACTGCTTTGTTAAATATCCCAGTTACTCATGTGCTTGTGCAATGACCAAGTACCAATATCCCCTCTTCCCAACACGAGTGTGTTCAGCTGTTAGAGCTACCAAATATGGCTACAATGAGACATTAACCAAAAAAAAACTTGGGGTGTTTATGATGGATGCCATTTGATTGACAGCAAACCCCTGGGCCAAAACCATATTGGCTACTTCGAGCTTAGCATTATTCTAAGCTGTGGATAAAAATCCTTATGGAGCATATTCAAAGAGAATATGTTTTGCTGTGCATGTGTGTTGTGAGTCACTGTGAGTTGGCCTGAAAAGTCTGAAACCTCTTTGTAACATGGCGCTGCACAGCATGAGGGGAAAAAGAGGCTTCGAAATCACTGTAGAAAACCTGTGGGTGACATCACTGCATATTCATCCAATAATTGCACTCTATGGCATAAGTGTGTGTGAAGGACCTCAGACGTAAACTCTCCAGCCAGCACTGTTTATAGATCACCACCACTCTCTAATTTGCTCTGGACAGTAAAGCTGCCCTCTACGTCGTAACACAGCAAGTAGTTCACAGCTACATTAAGATTTCCAATTATGTAAATTGAACTTTTTTAGGTGAGTCCCTGAGGAGAGATTAGCCTTCTTAAGAAGAAAATATTTTTCTGTGCAATTGGCTCCTGTCTCTTCAATAACACATGGCAAAAGGCCCCAGTCTGCTCTGAGTGGGAAGCTAATTGATTAAAAAATGGTGGAGTTCAGGCAGCTGCAGGTGTGCCAGACTCGTGACTATGCAGATATTGTACAACTGTATCAAAAAGCTGGTTTAAGAGTCATCACTTGTTTCAAAGTGTAGGAGAAATTTATTCTGTGGGAGTTTATTGATTTAAAACTAACTTAATGAATATTAAGAAAGCATTTTTGCAAATCCTCCCTGCTTGGAGTTGTGCAGGTTTAGGCCTCCTGTAGTAGTAAACCTAATAGCACCTGGAGTTTATGCTTGTGTGTTGTGTTGCAGGGACCCCTGGCAGGATGTGCCGTGGTGCGTTTGGATCTCGTCTCGCAGCTGCGACGTCTCTCAGGTCTTTTCAGACTTTGAGCTGTATAACATGATTCGTCTCGGCGTCCACATCAGCCCTGGCTCTGCTGTCTGGATGAAGCCACACAAATTTGACTACAGTGACTTTAGTCAGTGATCATATGTTTTGTTTGTTTTTTTCTTTAAAGCAGCAGACTCAGACATGTGATATAGAGTGGATGGATTCTGACAGCTTCATTTAAAAAAAAAAAACTTTTTTTTTTTTTTTAGCTGAAAGAGTTGTGACAGCCTTTTGCTGTTCCTCGACACATGGTTTGAAAATGCTGCTTTAAGTTCCGTTACTTGTATATATACTATATGGCGTTAGAACAGACTCAACAGGCACGAATGCACTGCACGATGCGCGAATGCACAAGACAAGATTCACACATGTATTTCTGATGCACACACAAATATAACTCGATTTACAAACGGCTTCCGGTCTGTGGACTTTGCTGCATTTGCGAGTGAATTTTGAGACTCTCCTGCCGTGCCTCCAACTCACAAATGCATTTTTTTCTAACAGGAATGATATGCAACCAACCAAAAAAGTAATATTTTCAATCAAAGAAAAAGACTGTTCAAATGCAAAATTAATATATATTGATTATTTTCGATTGAGGTGAAAAAAGTTATGAAGTTTTTTTTTGTTTGTTTTGTTTTTACACAAACATCCTGCGGTGGGCGGATGCTTCCCCATTGGTCAGACATGTTTGAGAATGACGTCTTACTGACAAGCAAGTCGTGGCTGCCAGCGAGCTGAGGAGTAGTGATGGAGCAGAGGAGCTCCAGAAACCTACATCACTGTCATCATTGCGTCCATGTACACACTTCTTCGCTGGAGATCACTCCAGGTTGGGGGTCTGCAGGGTCATACCTGGTTAAACCTGTCCTGGGTGGACACCGGTGGAGGCGGCCCATGACAGCGGCAGCATTGCCAGAGAGCACCGTTGCCGGTCTCGCAGAAGCCCTCGTTGTGTTTAGTTTGGTGATTTCTGCCCCACAAGTCACGATCCGAAGACGTGTGTACACCAGGGGCCTCAAATTGATCCGTGAGGGGGCTGGTGTGGCTACAGGTTTTTGTTCCAACCATGCAGCAGAGGGCGCGGACGTCCGCGGAGGCCGGCAACGGTGCTCTCCGGCGATGCTGCTGCTTTCCTAAACAGCCTCATCAGTGCGCCAGCGATCTCTAACCCGGGACAGGGGTTGACCAGGTATCGACCCGGCGGACCCCCATCCTAAGGTGATCGACAGCGAATTAGTATGTACATGGACACGATGATGTCAGTGATGTAGGTTTCTGGAGCTCCTCTTCTCCATCACTACTCCTCAGCTTGCTGACAGCTATGACTTGCTTGTCAGAAAGACGTCATTCTCAAACATGTCTGACCAATGGGGAAGCATCCGCCCACCCCAGGATGTTTGTGTAAAAACAAAACAAACAAAAAAAACTTCATAACTTTTTTCACCTCAATCGAGAAGAATCAATATATATTAATTTTGCATTTGAACAGTCTTTTTCT
>JBAMYA010000010.1:7913966-7931687 GCA_037176975.1 Arrhamphus sclerolepis
ATTTTGCATTTGAACAGTCTTTTTCTTTGATTGAAAATATTACTTTTTTGATTGAAGATAGCCTGTTTGAATGGTTTCATGTGATTGGATCGTGAGTAAATGGGTTCCCACGTGGTATGCGTTCTTTTGATTGGCTGAAACAAGGACGATATCTGATTGGTTGTAGATCATTCCTGTTAGAAAAAATCCATTTGTGAGTTGGAGGCACGACAGGAGAGTCTCAAAATTCACTCGCAAATGCAGCGAAGTCCACAGACCGGAAGCCGTTTGTAAATCGAGTTATATTTGTGTGTGCATCAGAAATACATATGTGAATCTTGTCCTGTGCATTTGCGCATCGTGCTGTGCATTCGTGCCTGTTGAGACTGTTCTAACTCCATAGTATTAAGGTGTAATACAGTATGTAAACGTGGATACAATGTGTCGAGCTTTGAGGGAATTAACCCTTTCCCTGTCTCCCTTCTCTGGGAAACTCCAGATTTCAGCCCTCCATCTGTTTCTGTGTATTGGAGAGACGAGCTTCTGTCAGCGACGGTGCACTTCCCGTGTGCTGCCAATAGGAGGTGCTCTCGCGATGGTTGCTGTCCCATCTCTAAGCTGATTGACCCCTGGACCACAGTGACTCTGTACAACCAGCTCAATCACTCTGAAAACCAGGTCCGAGGGGTTTATTCAAAGAAAAATAAATGACATTTTTAATCTGTATTTAAGTACATTTTTAACAATTGGATTTAATAGACTTACTAGAAGCATTGTCACATATCTTTTCAAAGTATGCTGTTGATCTATTGAATGAAAACAGACCAAAATTATTATTATTATAATTTTAAATTAAGTAATAAGTAAAAGGGATATAATCTTTACGCCTATAAGGGGCCTGCAAAAGCTTTCTTTGTCTTTTTTTTTTTTTAATCAAAAACTTACAATTATATTTGTCTATTTAGCACACTAAAATATTGGGTTCTTTTAAAATGTTTTCTACAAAATGAATTAGAGGAAAAGTATTGTAAAAGAAGGGTCAGGTCAAATGAATGGATTGATGTCACGTGCCAGCTGTCATTGGGGGAAAAAAAGATAGGTGCACCATGGTCAGGTCAGTGTTCACAGAGGGACGTGTTCAGTTTCACTTACACCTATGGTCAGTTTATAATTGCCAATTAACTCAACATACTTGTCTTTGGAATGTAGATAGAATCTGAAAAAATAAAGCATAGATACAGGAAAAAAAAAACACAAGCTCAGCGCAGAAAGCCTGACCAGCCAATCCAAACTCAGAATGTACTTTCTCTATGTAATATAATGACATATGCTAAAATAATCATGTAATACTCAAGTATAATCCATGTATGTCTCAATATTATAAGTAGGCACAGTGTTTGTGCTTGTAAAGCTGGTGGGTTTTTTTTGTACATGCTTGTAATGTGCAGAGCCGTACAGTTTGGACCCAGGACGTGGTGTCCACTGTGGAATTCTCCGGTTTGTCTCAGGGTCGGACCTATTGTGCCGTGGCCAACTTCTCCTTCCCAACCTTCTCCATTGCTGCTTCTCCCAAATCTTCTCCAGAGTGCATTGAAACGGTCTCACACTCAGGTGAGATGAAAACAACCAAACTTTTTGACTGCCTAATGCTGCGGTCATACTGTTAATTATCTGTTGTATGTCCACAGGGAAGCTGTCCATGCTGTGCCTGGGAATTGGTCTGACCTCTTTGTTCCTTTTTCTACTTCTCATTGTTTTCCTGCAAAAACTGAGACGAGCTGCACCAGCCTCTGAAAACCAACCCAAGAACTCGGTACGATCATTCCTGTTTTAACTTTCCCATGTCTTTCGTTACAACCTTTGCATTATACAAGTTGAAATGTGTTTCGTCTTTAACCCTTTTAGGCAACTGTTAATGATCCAGTCTCTTCTGTTCCTGTTGACCCTTGTGATGTCCTCTTGGAATTTGGCGATGACCACATCTCCATTAACTCTTCCGCTAGTCTCCACTCCAACCGGGATCTGACTTTGACGACAGGAAACACAAGCTGCGTTGATACTGTCCATTATAACCTCCGTGCAGGTGCAGCGTACTGGGACAGCGGGGGACTAAAACCAGAAAGAGGCCTGGACTCTGGCACTAGCATCCCGCCTCCATCCCACTCCTCTGAACAGACGTGTCAGACAAATGAATAATCAGTGACTGAGGGATGCACTGCAAGGACTTTCTAGACTTGTACTCCATGAAGTGTGAAACAGGGAGAAAAAGTGGTCCACTTTGTATGTGTGGAAGATAATTCTAACCTCATAAATCACAGATAACCTTTGTCAATTAGGGTTCTGTGACTTTTTGGTTTCTCTTCAGGACTCTGGGAGCCTTGATGAACAAGCCCGCTTTTCTATGAGCAGCATCATTGCAATGGAGAAGTGCCATTAAAGCAGAGTATTGCACAGTTTCTCCTTTCAACCCCGAGGAGTATGGCATGAACCCAAATATGGTCATTCTGACATGGAGAAAGATCATGTAAAACACACACTGATTCTTACATTTATTTGATCCGTGATATTTAGTTGTCATTTTCTTTGCTAATTTTCATTCTATTCTGCATCTTAGACTTGGTTACAAAGGGTGGTAGGAGGTAATGTAGTGCCTCTAAAAGGTGAGGACAAACGTTATTTCAAACGGGGCATGTCGACAGGTGATTTGGAAGAAAAGCATTTTCCACATCTGGGTCTTTGAGGGGCAAAGATGATTACTGTGTGAAAAAGTGCTGGAGAAAATTATTGAAATTTTCAAAAGCAGTTGTTTTTTGTTTTTTTCTTCTACTAAGAAAAGCTCTTCCTCGACATAATAATATTAAGATTCCAGAAATCTGGAGGAATCCCACCTGCACATAGTGCAAGGACATAATCCTAAACTGTGATCTCTAATCCCTCAGATGGCACTGCATCAATAACTGTCATTTAAAAAAAAAAAAAAGACGAATAATAATGAGCAAAGGATTACTTTCGGAAACCATTCCCAAGCACTGCAATATGGAGCGGCACTGCCTTTTAAAACTGCAAAAAAGAAGCTTCACGTAAACCTTTTCTAGAGACGGTGGCAACATCTCTGAGTTTGGAGGCATCTGGAATGGACCCTCAAAGTGGAAACATGTATGGATGTGTTTGAATGATTTTTTTGGAAGAAATGAGGACCATTTGGTCTGAACCAAAGATGGAAAGACCATCCAGACTGTTATCAGCAACAAGTCCAAAAGCCAAGGTCTGTGATGTTGTCGGGTTGTTTCAGTGCCCTTGGCAAAGGTCACTGACACTTTACAGAAACAAGTGCTGTCTTACTTACGGCATCTTTTCCTCGTGACATCAATCCAGTTTTCTGAGACGATGCAAAGCCGCATTCTGGACGTTTTACAAACACGTGGCTGAGGAAGAAGAGGTTAAAGGTCCTGGACTAACCTGTTTACAGCCCTGACTTCCAGAATGTGTGGAAATGTTTGAAAAAGAAAATGTAACAATGACACCCTTGTATGGCTGAATGTATTAAACCGTGTTAGTACAGAGAATGTTTTTTTTAAAAAAGAAATTACAACCTACAACCTCATGGCAGGTCCAAGAGGAGATGCTGTGCTGTGTATGTACAACAGCCAACAGTGAAAAATAAAATCTAAATCTGTTTGCGGTTCTTCCTCCTCCATCCAATGTGCCACGCTTCAGTGTTCACTGCTCAACAGGCAAGTCCAAACCACGGACTTCATAAACAAGAACTATGAAAACGTTAGACCCCCCCACCTGCTGCCAGCAACGTTTTCAATCTGTTTCTCCCATCCAAAGTGATAACAAAGCATATTTTTTTTCGTCTTTAATGCATCTTTCTGACTCACAGTTGGCCCACTGGAGCTTTGCTGCGTCACCCATGACTGACACCTCACTCAGGCCCCCTGCAAGAAAACAGGGAACATCTTGACATCCTGTTTTTCTGCCTTCTGTTTTGCTGATGTTACATTCTTTCTGCAACACTGGGAAGCTTTGCGGGTTTGGCCATCCAGCGTTGGTTCCCCCCCCGTCTACCTTTTCCAGGGTACACACAGCCCTGGGGGGGTTATCCAAAGCTGCACAAATATACTAATGGTATGGCTTCTATTAATCGGCGCAGCATTTCAGTTGTGGAAGTCGGATGAATGTGTAAAGTTGGTTTCTGTGATCAACACCTGACTACACAACATCTGAGATCCTGGAGAGCACATTTTCTTCTTCTTTTCTTCTCTTTGCAGTATCTCCTCTGTAAATTACATGGCTTTGACTTTGTTCATTGTTGGATTAAGAGTTTATCCTGTTTCATAAACTTCCTCTTTATTATATAAGAGTGCCAAGACCATGAACCAAAGGTTAGACTGCCAGTGTTTATCAAGCTTTCCGGATGACATCAAATTAAAATCTAACAACTGAACAATATTTACAATTGAGCAAAACATCAAAGTATGTCAATTCTGAGCAGATCAGAACTATTTAGTATCTAAAAGTATTTGTACAAACTGGCAAAATTGTAAATAAAACCATCATCTTAAATACTTGGATGAAAATCCTTTGCAATCAAAGGAAGTCTTCTATTCAGTTTCCTCCCTGGAGATGTTTTTCAGACCTTCACTTCAGCCACCTTCAAGCTGCTGCTTGTTTCTGGACCTTTCTGCCTTCTGTTTTGTCTTCAGTAACTCAGAAACTCTCTCTTTTAGGTCGGTCCTTGAAAAACATTCAATTTCTTTGCTTTTAAAGAGTCCTGAGCTGGTTTCACAGTATGTTTAGGTTCACAATCCGTCTGCGCTATGAAGCACCATCAATTTGGTTGCATTTGAAACGTGATGTGCGAAGTTTTGAATGATGAGCTGTCTTTTTCGATACAAGTTTACTGGATTTTTTCTGTCCAAAGAAACTGTTTTTTGTTTTTTTCCCAGACCTCTTCAGATGTTTTCTGGTGAAGTCTAATCTGGTAAACCCTCTGTATTTACCTTGATGAAAGCATCTTCTTTGATTGAGTTCTCCCTGGACTTTTATACTCATAGATGCAGTCAAACAACTGCTAAATATCAAATCCACGCATTTTATCTGCTGTTTCTAAATGTTTGTGAAACCTCATGCATTGAAGGTGAAAATTAAAATCCAGTGTGGAAGTATATAAAAGGAAAATCCTAAAAAACAAAACAAATACTTCAGAACTTAACTGTATATTTACCAGAGCTTGTGCTAAAGAAAGCAATAATCTTAGATATTAATACCACATATTCACTTATGATTGGCAGAATATTAACATCTCAGCATCTGCCAAGATTAAGAATTAACACTCAGGTTGCTGCCGAGCAACAGACATAATCCTACGTTATCTGCTGTGGGTTAAAAATGTTCTTTAGAAGATGCAATTCTTCTTTAAGACTGCCCTTTTAACGTAAAAACCTTTAAATATTTGTTAAATTGCTACTGCACAAGATGAATTTAAGAAAAATACAGAACGTATCAAACTTGTCAGAACAGTCGGTACCTGGCTGAGTTTCATGCCTCTGAATCTGGTAGGAAATGCTGAGTCACTCGCTCAGTGACTCACCATCCCTCAGAGGGTTTGACTTATTTCTCACCCCCAGCATCGTTGACATTTTTGTCCAAAACATGTCGAGCGCCATAAATGCAACGCAGCATTACTTTTTTTCGGGCCAAACTGATGGGAAAAATATACACTGCATTTAAGTAAAAACAGCAGATGGTGAAAATCTTTAGTTGTAACAACAGTCTTTTATTTGGCCACGCATTTCGCTCATTCATTCAGTAATTAATATACATTATATATACATAAGCAAACAAAGGTGCACAAGTCCTCGTTTTGCCATCTTGCAGTAAAAGTTGGCAGTGCATTCTTGGCCTTTTCAACAGTGTCTCTGGGCATCTTCCTCTTCTCACACATGCAAACACACACAGATACACACACACATGGGATCAGACGGGCCAGAGTCGCATGATCATGTGTTTGTGCTGCAGTTTGATCCAGTTCAGCCTCGTCAGCCGTCTCTTTTATTCATCTACGCCAATACTGAAGAGACAGGAACAGAGATGACAGGACCTTATGTGAGTTGACGATACAGAAATACAGTTTTGTTACTGCTCCTTTTATATGCAATTATCTGGATTTCTGAGATGACTAAAAGATCAAAAACTTCTCGCTTTGTTTTTGAACCACTTAGGCCTGAAAAAGGGTTGTTCAGTGAATAGTTTAGGGTAGTGTGACTTCACAAACCCAGATCAGACTACACTTATTCGGTTTCTCCATTTTTATCTCCACTCAGCTTCATATCATGCTGTACCACTGAAGTGCAACTTTCCCTGAAACCGGCTGTTATGAACACAACAGCAATAATGCTTTTTTTCTTTACAATAACGAAAGCATGTTGCAGAAATTAAATCAATATCTCATTAAACTGTGTAAGCTTGTGAAAAAAAATAAGGTAATATGTCTCCTTTACTTTGGTGTTTCCAATAGAGCCAGTGGTCAGAGTTACACATAATTATGGACTCAAAGTCTCAAATCCAAATTATACAACACCTGCATGGTCATTTATACAGTGCCTCTTCTGACTACTGGATTTACGCAGGAAAATCCTTTCAAAAGTTTAAATTAGAACTGTCTGCCATGTTGTTTGTTTACATTCACTTACCTGGGCAAATTTGTGTATCTGCTCAACAACAGCAGCAAACAAAGCCCCCACACTCTCATCAATCAGACTCTGCATATAGTGAACCGCCTCCTCATCTGATAAGTCCAGTCTGAACTTATCTTGCACCTAGAGGCACATAAGCGTCACCACTTTATTATGAGATATGAACGTGAGGGTTACATTCTGAGATGAATGCATTGGGATATCAATTTAGCCATATTTCAGAGATTTGCATGACATGTACATAATAATATTACATAAATGTAGCAGCATCTTATTTTGACTTGTTTATGAATATTCAGGAGGTATTTCAAGTGAAGTAATGTCCAGGCATGGGAATTGCCAAAGTCAAAAAACTCCCCACCTACTGTCCCAGTGTCCCAGCCCCCCCTTGTTTGCTTTTTTAACTGTTTGTAAAGTTTTCATAAGATCTGGTGCTAAACGTCCACACCTGACTCCCTGTTTCTCAGAATAAATAGAAACTTTTAACAGGTTTAACTGTGAAGGACATTTTACCACACAACTACCGAAACAGTAGAAGAAGATGACCATCCTTTTATTAGTTAGTATATTTGTTAAATGTTGTTTCTGTTGCTTTTGTTTCAATTCTGTAACGCACTTTGTGTTGTGCAAAAGTAGCATCCAAACAAAGTGTGATAGATTGATTTTGTCAAAATAAGTTGAGCATCAACAAAATAGTATATTTTTCTACAAATGAGAGATTCCCATAAGTTCCAAAACGACAGAATAGAGTACATGTGTTCAACTCAGGTTCAATTTATGTAAATAAACAAATAGTAAGATGTTAATTATGTTTTCTATTATTGATTATTACAGCTTAATTATTGTTAGCTGTAATATTTTCATCCAGGCAGAAATTCAGTGTTACTTCAAAATTATTGACCACAGACGTGTAAGTTGACTCAAATTTCTCAAATGATAAAGTTCACTTTAAGAAACAGCTTTTATTTTAAACATCAACCTATGAGGATCATCTCACTCTCTTCTTTTTTCCTCCCTGACTCTTGATGCCTTCACGAGGACATGTCCAACCATTGGTTTGACCAGTTTAACTAACTAACACTATGATGATGATGATGTTTTATGAGCCTGATTGATGCTCTACAGTTCGTGGTCCACATGTGCAGAGTGAAAGCACTGAATACTTTAATACTGACAGACGACCCCCGCCCCTCCTCTTTTGAATGGGTGGTAGAAACTGGCGCAAATTACATATATATTAATTGATGCGTTTTTGTAGGTCAACGGTCATGTCCCCCTGAGAAAATGTTTCCTTGAGCAGCTGTACATGTCGCACATAGCAGAAACCGCTACTGCTCCACATTGTACGACACCCAGTCCCATTTCCATTTATTAACGCAGTCAGAAACCTCAAACTTTCACCATTTTGCACCCATTATCTTTCGCAGAGGCAGTAAGGAGTCAGCCTTGGTGAACCAGAAAACTTTTTTTTTTTTATGGACACCAAATATTTTTTTCCTGCAGACAAATTTGTTTTTTCGTGGAGAAAAAAAAAAAATTCTGCAGAAATCTGCGATTTTGCTGAAAGTTCCCATGCCTGAATGCGTTGTTAAAGTGGCAATAGTGAGGGTAACCACAAACTCACCTTCTTAACAGTCTTGTCAGGCTCCAGAGCAATGTCAGGGATATTGGCATCCACCATGAGAGAGAACAGATTCAGGATCAGGTTGGAGTATCTGAAGAAATGGAAGGAAGGGGGACTTCTAATTAAAGGGACTGAGCTTGACAAACTGCACCTGTCATAGCAACGTTTTTTAGATGCATGCATGCAAGCTGATGTTTGGTTTCATTTTAATGAGCACTCATTCAAATCAAAGTCCAGCAGATGTCTGTTGCTATTGTCCCACTAGCATTTACCTCCGAAGGTGCAGGAAGGCAGTGTAACACTGCTTCCTAAACTCCTGGTACTGCTCGCTTTGCATCCCTCCCATCCCCTCCACCATCTCTTTACTCAGCTTCATGGGTGGAGGCAGCGGTTTGGGGTCTCGACCCAGGATGTAGCCAAAGTCGATGTGGAAGAGCTTCCCTGCATGAAGACGGAAGAGAAAACTGTGAGTGAAACTCCACTGAGGATGTGTCTATGTCCAAGAGGATGTCAGACTGACCAGTTTTTGTTAGCAGCAGGTTGTCCAGGTGTCTATCTCCAACTCCCAGGATGTATGTGATCACACAGTAACCCGCTGTTTAAATGCAGTGAAAGAAATATTGACTAGACCACTGTATTACACTGTATTCGTCTGGCAAATGTGTCCTGCAGGTGTCTCACCACAGCTCTTGACGTAAGTGTCCATTACTTCGGAGCTGATGCCGTAGGGCCCTTTCTCACTCGGTGCGTGCTTTCTGAAGAAGCTCTGTCAAGATTAAATTGACAGTTCAGGCATGAGCAGAGAGACTGCAGCCTACAAGGAGAGATTCTGCAATTCAGCTCACCTGAATGTTGCCTTCTGTAGCCAAAACTTCAGCAACAGGAACAGACTGAACAAACTGCATAAAACCTGTAAAAATGATTTCACTTTCTTTGGTTAGGCTGGAGGATACAGCAGTCAATCAACAATATAGACAAATGCATGGCTGGACCCTGTTTTCTACTAAACAGGATCATAAGTGGTGATGAGTTCTTACCGTGTTTGGTGCTGGTGGCCAAAACTTTGTATGGTGTCAGTTTCAGATCCAAGTTCTCTTTCCTTAACAGCTGAATCCCAGAAACATAAAAACCCATGCTTGAACTGAACAGTTAAAAAAGTAGAAACAACTCTGTGCTCCAAAGGGTGCATGACCACAAGTTTAGTGAAAGTAACTAAAATCAGAGGCCTGCACACACAGTACCTGTACGTCAACATAAAGAGTCTTACTTTGTCCATGAGTGAGATGATCTGCAAGATGAGCTGATCTTGCCTCAGATCATCTCCATGTTTGAAGATGACGGGGTACATCGCTCCATCCTCAGCTTTGAAGATCAGCTTAGCTGGCATCAAAGCACTCTGTTAAAAAGACCTCTGTTAATTAGATATTGATTGTAAACAAGACAAACTATACCAAATTATGCTTATGTGGAATAGCATGTGAGACTTCATATCTTTATAAAAGCTTCAGTAAAAAGACTTCTGCTGAATTGAGTCTCTCATTACTCAGGAGATTGGTGTACACGTTTGATTTTATGTGTCATAGTAAATCATCACGTGGTGTAGACTAAAGACCACATTAGAGTCTACACAGATGTGCGTGACAGCCAGAGGTGCCTTTACATGCTGTTTGGTTGGCTGCAGGTCATTAGACATTGAGCCCATAAACTGACGTTATCAGTACACCTTTCTGTTGGGAATGTCTGGTCAGCAAGCTGAAGCGCAGGATGAGATGAGCGTTCCTGTTTTAACAGGCTGCTGTCTGGCTCAACATCTGCTGCTCCATGACTTTACGCAAGACTGCAAAAATTATGTTTGTTTGTTTTTGACTACATAAGCTTAACGAATGACAAAGGAATCATTTAAAATATGAAGACCACACTAAAGTTTTGTTGTACCTTAAAGAGTGTCGCTGTCTCGGGAACGATGCCTTTGATCTTGATCTGAGGCTCCAGAGGAAGAGGAATTGGTTCGATTTCTGAGAGATTCACCTTCTCATTGTCAGCCAGCAGAGCCTGCAGGCGCTCCGTCTGTACACGAACATGTAGGTACGCTGATCAAAACAATTCTGATATGCTCAAGAGCTCCTACAGCCAGTCACCAGAATCAATTAATTGCTTGAAATCTCTTTATTTAAAAAAAAAAAAGCAAAAATAAAAAGTGCTCAGCTGTTACCTTCTTCTTGCGATTCCCACTCTCCCTTTGGACAGCTTTCATCAGTTGAACCAGTCTGTCCACAAATGTTTGCTGAGCAGCCAAGAGAGACCGCATCACCCTCACACTTTTATCACCCTGAAGGAAAGGAAAAAAAAACCTTTTCACAGGGCATGGACGCTGTCCTAACAGCTGGCTTTCGGTTTTCTGCAGGACAAATAGCTTATTTGTACTGTAATAAAGTAATGCTTTAAAATGAAAAAGAACTCACTCAAGTTAAAAAATTAAATACTGTGTCTAACCTACAACATGAAACCTCAATGTCAATATTACAATATCACCTAGGATGCTTCCTTTGAAAAAGTAGCTTAGAATTCAAAGCAATACATTTACGAAAGATGTACATTTAAGTCAACAAAATAAGCTACTGCTGAGACACTCAGTGACTTTGTTTGTCATGTCTTATGAACATCAGGCATAAACATTTTGTCCAAAGTCCTCACCTTCAGTAAAGCCTGGCTGAACCTTCTCATGACGTTCAGATACATCTCATGGGTCTTAGGATCTCTCAGCTGTGTGTCCTGATCCTCACACTCTACGATCACATACCTGTGGAAGAAAAGCAGATTTTCCATTCTTGATGTCCGTCATAACAAATCACTCTGCTTTTGTTCTTCGGCCAAAGAACCACCAAGAACTCTACTCACCAGTACAAGTAGTTGGCAAGTGTAGAGTTTTTGCACGCCCGCGAGATGAGGAACGTACAGAGATCTTGCTAAAAATAAATAAAAACATAGACACAGTTTTATGCTTTGTCCCTCCTGCCATTTGTGTGAAGCCGATGAACTGAAAGTCTTTGTTATCTGGTGCTTTGATTGACTTACTGAGTTCCTCTCACACTTTCTTACCTCTAGATTATCACTGTCGGTGCCTTCCTTGGCTTTCTGCGGTGGAGCAGTAGATGGTCCAGATGTACCAGAAAGGATCTGGGAACTACAAACAGAATAATGAGGATTTTTTTTAAATCACATGAAATCTAAGAACACCTATTAAAACAAAAAGGTTTAGACAGTTCTTGTTATTATTTTCATGGCTCATTGTTTTTCATTCTACATGGAGTTCGGGTGGTTTCAGAGGTGCCAGCATCCAGCCAACAGCCTGAGATCTCGGTCGGAGCTGCAGATCTGCCAGTAAAATCATAACAACCAATCAGGTCATTACACTTCCTGGAAGAAAAATAATCAAAGTCTCTAAAGCAGCAAACGCACCCCCGACCAGTGAACATTTTTGGATAAATTTAGTTCCCGGAAGTGGAAAAAATATTTGAGCTGTGCTCGTCTTTGTGGCTCAGTGTGTTGATGCTTGTCTGTGATCCGCAGCTGGAGTAGCTTTTCTGATGTTGCCCTGACCTGTCCAGAGAGGAGTCATCTGAAAGTCCCTGGCTGTCTCTCTTGCTGCCTGGCTCCAAGCCTCCCTGAATATCACTGAAGTTCTCATACTTGAGCGCCTGCACAAGCTGGAGAAGGTACATCAGCAGGTCCTAGAGAGCAGAGATGAGAAGAATAATAAAAAAATAATATATCTTCAAATTAAGTTCACATTTATCCTCAGAAAAATTCTAAACGTAAGATTTGAATGCACTGACTTAAATCCATTTAAGCACTTACAGTATGCTTTTACGTAATATTTTTGTTACACCATATTCAATTCAGTAAAAATATGTTGTGTACATCAAAGATGACTACATAATCATATAATACACATAAAAGTTTAAAAAGACAGGTCTGACAAACAGTCAACCACCCACACATGGGGCCCCCACCATTATACCTCATCTTCAGCCTGCTGCAGACGTGCCACAGCATAGCGTCTCACTGTTGGGTTGGTGAAATGGGATGAAAGCAGCTCCAGAGAGTCCTCCACATCCATGGGCTTCCATTTCCCCAGCAGCTCCAGAGCCTGCTTGGCCTCCTGGGGCAAATCCCAGTTCACACACTTGAGGAACTTTGTCAGGGCCTGACGTGACAGGAAGAGGAAGTACTGAGCATGAATACAGCTGGATACATCAGCAGCCACTAAGAGAGAATAACTGTGAAGGGTAAAGAGGGGGAAAGTAATAATGCCAGCATGCCCACCTTTTCCTGTGTGGTGAGGTAGTATCTGAACTTCCATACTAAGTCCTGCTCTTCAGAGCTCAGTTGTTTGGTTGGAGGGTAGCTCACAATGATCTATTGACAAAATTCATCAGTTTTATTTGTTTGTTTAATTATACAAGAAGTGTGTTACTCAAAGAAAAAGTCTGATGCTACTTTCTTACATTGAGCTGGTCACGTGTGGCAGCGTTTGGCTTCAGGTCATGATCAGAGGGCCCACTGCGAAGGCTACGAGCCAGTTTGTGATGCTTGCTCTCCACCAGGTTCTCCTATGAGGAAACGTCAGACACATATGTAAAGAGTGTACTGAGGATTAAAGACAAATCTCCCTCCAAATCTGCACAGAACTTATTCCGGAGATTATCCACAACATCAAAGCTATCACAAATGCGTGGGTCCTCTCACCATCCCCATCTGCGGGTCAGGGACTTTGACAATGTCACAGCTCGTAGGAACAGGTGAAGCCTCATCTCCATCCTGAACAGAGGAAGCACCCATCAGCTCTGCTAACATATTTCCTGCTGGCAGATGCCTGCTGCACGGCACACACCAGCTCAGAGATTACCTTTTCATAGTAGACAATGCTGTATTCCTTCTCATTTGTTTTGATACGAGGAAACTCAACCATGAGGTACATAAAGTTGGAGCTGCGCTTTTCACTCTGCAGAAACACACAGATGTTTTTTTTTAATGTTTTTTTACATTTAAATAAACCTCAAACAAACAACACAGTATTTGCAAAGATAATGTTGAAACATTTGCACACAGTGAAATGGTAAATGCAGACTTGCATTGTCCAATCTGAAGAAACTAACTGAGGCTAATCTGGAATAGGCAACAATATCAAACTGGTCTGTCTTTGTGGCCATTTCTAGACTTTTCATGGATTTATAAGCTATAAAAATGCATTTTTTAAAGAAAACGCATCTAAACGTTCTCACCTCATTGATCATCTCAATCTCTCTGAAGGTAAGCCGGTCCAGCCAGTCAACCTTCACCATGTGGCCCTGCCGATGAGCCTTTGTCAGCTGGGTGGGGTTGAGGAGGAGGACAGCAGAGAGGGCAAGGAAGAAGACAGAGTTTTATAAATAATAATGAAATACAACGATATAGAAGGTGTGTTATTGCAGAGCTGCTCACAGCGTAGGGACTGCATTGCAAACTGCTCAACCAATCATGCAACGTTAGTGCCAGCAGCAAGTCCAGCGTGCCTGCTCAACACTAGCTGATCCACTCATCGGTCAGTGAGTTACATTGTCGGAATTGTAAGCACACAACTGGTCAAGACTACGACTCGGAAGGTTGGACTCAGTGGTCAAAGTAAAAGCAATGTGTGAACTGGTGGAAGCGTAATAACTGAGTGATTTCTACACTCAGGATAAAAAACAAAACAAAACAGGAAATGGTGAGTTTTAATGAATCAAAAAATGAATAAAGCAATTTAATCTGATTAAATTGAAAATAAAACATGTTCCCTGACACCTTTCTCTAAACAGCTCAAAAAGCTGCAACAGTTAATAAAAGTAATTTTCTTGCATCAACGTGAACATGAAATCCATGCGCGCACACAATAAAACATACTAATGTATGGCAACAGCAGAACCTTGAAAACAAACGTGTGTGATGCTTTTAAGAAAACAGCCATACACCTTGACAGACAGAAGTGTTTACACCACAACCTAGGTCAAAATGCATTTGTAAATTGCACCAACCAAACTTCCCCGGATGATGCCCCATATGGTGCAATACAAAAAGGACAGAAGATGCATCACCCCTGCCACAGTTTGAATTGCCCTAATATGGTAGTAAGCAGTAAAGTGGTGTATTATAATTGAGGATATTTATGTGCAAATACATTTTGGCCAAGGTCTTCATACACAGAGTACACACATATTCTGCATTGCCAGCACTAAGTCCTCCACTTGTACTCACATCACTGAGTACCTCCAAATCAGAGCCCTGGAACAGATGATGGTTTAGATAGGGCTTCACAACTGAGGGTTTTGTCATCACCTTCCATCCTACTTCTTTACCTATTCTATTTTTTTTTTCCATTTCATCACAACCAAACACTCTCACAAAGTTCCACCCTCCCCACTACACTTTCCTTTCCTGTCCACATGCATACCTTGGCGAGTCTGCCCATCTGGTCCTCTGTTAAGCTGCTGCTGGTGCGTCCTGGTGTGGTGGTGGGCTCTCTGCCATCCCCCTCCACACCAGGCCAAACCTTCAGGTCATGCATACCTTGCCGGAACATACTAGAAAAGGACAGAGGGAGGTGTAACAATGTGACAAGTCGCGTTGGGAGCAAACCATAAGTAATAGTTCCAGAGTGGACTCACCCATATTTGCCAAACAGGGTGACAGTGGTTCCTCCGACAGGTATGGCTTTACCAGGCCCATAGATATCCCACACTGTGAGAGCAACCTGAGCACTCTGAGGAAGATCTGGGTACTTGACAGGCAGCCGCAGCCACTCATTCCAGCTGCAAAGCAGACACCAATGAGTGAGTAAAACTAAGAAAATTTGGACTATTCTGAAGCAATAAGATAATAGATTATTTAAAGAGGAAAAAAACAATAAAGGCACAATACACTGAATCATAACATATACCCCAAAAAGATTATAACACAGAAAAATTCAGTATGTTCTTACTTCCAACGTGTGCTGAATGCTTTGTAAGACGTCCGAACGGGCAGGGCGAGAGGTTTTCCCTCAGCGAAAACTTGGCAGGTGACATAGAGGTCCGAGCAGTTCTCCTGGTAGAGTCCAGAGAACCGCAGCATCGGGTCCTCTAGCAGCGCTTTGTAGCTCTTCTGTTCTCGCTTTCCCTCCAAACTGCCACTGGAGGAGATGAGAGAAGGACAACATGTGGAGATGAGTGAGTGGAGCATGCAGTTTGACTGATTACTGATGGAGAAGTGCTGCGACTTGATATAGTATAATTTATAAATGAAGATTTCTTTTCTTGGTGGTTTGGTCTTTCAGTTTAAACAGCATCACTTTTTTCTTTCAATTTGTCTTTAGCCAGGACATAAACAATGAATTAAATCTACAAACTCAATTTAAAAAAAAAATGATGACACACTGTGTTAGTTGTAAATAAAAATTTAATACAATGATATGCAGAACTCATGAACCCCTGTTCCTTTTCTTTTCTTTAAAGGAAAAAAGAGAAAATTTTCTAATCGATGGCAGCATTGTCTAGAAAAAGTTAGTTGTGAACTATGGAGACGAGTTACTGGGATTTGGGGAGATATATAATCCCTTTCTGGTGTGGTTTAGTTCTAATATAGGGCTTGAGCTGCTCATAAGACCCGGTTCACCACCCGGACACTTTTACCAGGAATTAACTTAGATAAATGTGAGTGTTTCTCTTGGCTTACTTTTCCAGCCTCGTTTTGCCCACATCTCAACAGATCCCAGATCCCCCATCATGGCAGGTAAATGCCATTAGGGAGGCAAACTCCAGATGTGCAAATATTTCTTATGAAATATATCCAACTTTTATAATTTGACATGTTTCTATGTTCTACTGTGAATCATGGTTGAGGAATTAATCAAAAATTAATCAAAACAGACATTCAGAACCAATAATTGACGTGATCTTGTTCATGTCAATTATTTCTCCTTTTTGAAATATTCATTTGACAATATATGGTTAAACTGTGTGTGTTTACTTTCACTTATTTAAAAATCAACTTCTTTATTTTAAAAAAAAATCCAAGTTTTAATAGGTGAATATATATGCAGCAAAAACCGTGTGAGAGATCTATGAGGGCAAATAAATAAATAAATAAATAAATAACACACTAAACTAATTGCTAATTAATCATAATCGAGGTAAATTATTCAATTAATTTTATTGATTTGAGGGCATATCATCCAGCCCTGTTATGAATTATAAATAGTTTATGAGATTTGAAAATCATTGCATTCTGTATTATTTTGCATTTTAAATGTTATCCCTTTTTAAATCTAATTTCCTGATACAATGTTGCTATGAGCGTTTGTTATCCAGCGTTTCTGGTACATTTCTTCAATTTGTTTTGCTCTTTGTGTAAAAAAATCTCAAGTATGCAGCGTGCATATTGCATTTAGATAAGGACTGAGTCACTTAAGAAATTGGACATTTATAATGGAATAATAGAACTCGCGAGCTCGACACGTGATTGCTTCTTATTAGGTTCCTCCCAGTGGCACTAAGAAAAGGAGATTTCAGTTTACAGAAGAAAGAAGTCAGTTTCTAAAACACAAAAAGGAATAATAGTAAGTAATAATAGCAAACAATAGTGAATTGAAGCATCTTCACAGCAGAGTCGGATGTGTATTTGGCTGCAAAATGAAAATTACAGGAGTTTTAACAAAAAAAAAAAGAAAAAGGAAAAAAAAAAGACAAAAATAACAGCTGAGTGAAAACATGACAGTTCAAACATACACAGAATTCACCAACAGCATCCTGTCAAACCGCAGGACAGGTATGTGCACAACAGGACCCAAAGAGACGCGTTAAATAGCAAAACTTACATTTTAAGTTGAACGTTGATGTCCAAGTCACAGCTGTAGACATAGTTAAATTTGTCGGTGTCCATCTTCCGACGGCGTAACAATAGATTCTGGTCAGAAACCCAGAAAACTTCAACATGAAATCCCGGCCGGTTATTGGGGGACTTTGCGACGAGGCCTGGTTTTAGCTCGGAAACACACAGTAGAGTTAAACTAACGCCCCAACCACACAGCTGAGACGTTGTCAGTCTGTACACTGTCTCTGAAATATTGCTAAAGTGCCTTTATTCACTGTTAAAACACTATTTCAACGGCTGTCTCGGTGACCATGATTAGAGGTTTTTAGTAGCTACACAACAACACAACAACCGAAATCTACGACCAGGTCAGAGCAGTCGATTGTTGATGCAGTGACTAACTGACGACCGAAGAGACGATCGTTGAATCGTGCATTGATTAGTTGAGCCTGATGCTGAAAAGCGTAACATTGGGGAAAAAGGCGGGGCTTCGAGCGCTGTTGTTAAAGGCGCAGTGCAAAAATAAAAGAAATGTATAAAATATATATA
>JBAMYA010000010.1:7931787-7952551 GCA_037176975.1 Arrhamphus sclerolepis
ATTATCATCCCAGTTCAGTATTACTGTCCCCCATTGAAGTGGCTTTGTTCCTATTTTCTCAACTCTTATTCTTTCTTACATGCTATTTCTTTGGAGCTATTTCAATTGATATTTTTGAGAAGATTCCAGAATATTGAACTGGGATGATAATCATCTTCTGATGTACTGTTAAAATACCAAAATGGCAAGAAAACATCTGACCACTTACGCAAAGTTCTGCCTCCTGTAACCAAAGCTTCTGCGACTGTTGTCACCCATTCAAATCCAGATGATTAGTTGAACTTCAAACTTGGTTGCTGAACTCTGAGTTACAGATCAGCCAATATGTGCACATGTTTCTCAGAGCTCTTTAAGCATGCTTGAAAGTGCCTATTATTGTGGTGTGCAGAAGTGTGTGTATTGGAGGAGGATTGATGTTGCTATAGAAACAGCCAGCAGGGGTTGCTGATCCTGGCAGACAGACTAAATATGTGGTGGGAGTATGTGGGTTGGTAATGGTATGCATAGGACAACTGTGTGAATCTCACTTCTGATGAAGATTATTCAAATTGCATATTTCTTTGTTTTTCATGTGCTTTGTGTGGTCTGGCAGAAGCAACAGAATATTTCTGTATTGTCACTGTTTTTGATTACGGTAGGCAAGGAAATATAAGTGAATCGGAAGCCACCACTGCTGCAGAGATGGGCTGAAGGGGATTCTTTTGAATTCAAATCCTTTGCGACTCCAACATTTTGAACATTTCCCATCCGTGAGCCATAAGATGGAGAGATGCTTTACAGATAATCAGTTAGTTTGCACACTGATAATCTGTAATTTACTGATTTTTTATTTTTTTTAATGTGGATTCACTGTCACGGAAGTTGATTGGTGCTTAAAATGGATAGAAAAAATAAATATAAAGACAAGATATTGACGGTGGTGCAGCACAACTGTCAATATATGCTGGGGAGAACCCAGTGTAAACAGATAAGGATTAATGTGTTTGCCTTCTAGAAACACTGCTATAAGATAAGGAAACCCTGACAAGGCTGGGTCAGTGGTGGAAAGTAGTGCTCGTAGTGACAAAGTCACAAAAACAACCTACCTGAGCATTTTTCTGTCATTTTCAACGAGATGATGACTGTAGGAGAGCACTGCAGATAGAGTCCTGCTGGTGGAGGGCAGAAACCAAAGGCTGTTGTGATCAGGACATTTTAACAGGCCATTATTTGTAATAGAAATACAATATAGTATAATGGTAGTTTGTACTATTGATTGACAGCTTTTTGCTGTGAATATGAGAAGTTGACTCCTTTGAGTTGTCTTTTTTTTCCATTCAGTTAAGTGTGCCCAAACCTATCTGTGATCAACGTAAGCTAGAGATCTTAAAGTAAATGGTTGGTGTTATGTAGCAAGGGATGAGAATGGCATGAGATGATGTAAAATATACTGGAAATGAAAATCTGAAAATATTTGCATATTTCAGTTTAAAAAAAAACTCTTAAGTATGCTATTCTCTACAATATAATCAAATAATACTTATGATTAAGTGATTGTATGGGAACTGGACACCTTGGGTGCTGGGTAGCTCAGCCAGTTGAGCAGACATCTCCATGTATGGAGGTCTTCTTCTGCTGAATGAACCTGGACTCCTGCAGATCATCCCCTCTTTCTCTGACTTATTTTTCTCTCTGGTATCCTGTATGTGTACGTTGCTGTGTATGAGCTATAGTTGGACAAAACAGCACAAAGTTATATCTGTTTTGTTAGAAAGAACTGAAATTCTGGCTGCAAAGGTTTGGTTAAGATCCAGATTTAGGAAATATTGTATTTTGTAGAAGTTTCTAAAAACACTAATGCAGTCACATGCACAGATGTATAGTTACCTGGAATGATTAAAATTCTCTGTAGCTGATGCTGGACAGGTGACTAGATGAACAGTTATCGCTAGTCTAGGTCTAGTATATCTGATTGACTGACTTTTCAGCTCCTCCAACACATTTTGTATTTTTAGGACCTAAATACCAAAATGTATATACCGATTCTAGCAATGTCATCAAAAAAGACTTGGCTGGATCCAGTCCTTAACCTCAGAAATAGCTCATTTCCACCAAGCTGTACTCTACACCTCAGTGCAGTACGGTACACAGTTCCCTTCATCAAATGTTGTGGACTGTACCCAAGTAAGTGCACTGTACTGATTTTCTGACACCCTTCTGTTGGGATCCCAAATCCAGTGGTGCAGAATTCCTAAAGTGGAGCTAGAAACACATTTAGTTGACTGCTCATCAAAGGATTCTCTCTTCTATGTGACATGAAGAAAGAAAAGAAAGCGCCCGCGGTGTCCTCTCTGTCCTTCTGCAATGGAAAGTAGACATGGCATGTAAAACACATTGCTACATTTAACACCAGGTTCTTTTTGGATAAGTATGCAAAGTTGCTTGGTTACCACCAATGAGGACAAATCGAAAGTGAATCTTAAACTCAGAGACACAGGGTGGGTCTGCATTGTGAGCCAGTAGAATCTTACACGCGGAGGAAAAATGCCACCAGACTATACTGAATTAAACAGTATGGTGAGACTTAAGAAATATCAATATGAACTATAAAGTTGATATGCCAAAATTAGCAAGTCCTCGCCAAGATGTTGTTTACAACTTTCTCTCTGCCTTCAAGTGGCCCAAAAATGTACTGACAGCAGCTTAATAGATATTTAACAACAGTTGTAACTGGACAGTTTATTTTGAGAGTCTACATGTTTAGTAACTGTAATATATTGATTTTTGAATGACTTAAAACTGCAAAAAGTGCATGTCAGCACCCTAAGCAGTTGCAGCAAAATTAATGTCATAAGGAGCTGTTATATAAATATTGCCAGCAGTGATAAATTAGGCCTGAACCTCAATGGGTGCATGAGCCTGCAAATGAATTAAAAACCAGTGCGTCATTGGCTGTCTCCATAAATTTGCTTCATAACCTCCAAATGATGTGTTAGATATAAGGTTCTCTAGTCTTTCCAGCTATTAGTCATAGTGATGTGGTCTTAAGTGCTGGTCCTTTAGGATTACTGAAGAATGGCATCATTGTTTTGCAAGACTGATGTTTGTGGCTGTCGAGTGTTGCTCATGGCTGGCATAAACTACACGTATGGTATATTATTAATTTGTTTGTGGAAAAAAAAAACACTTTTTTCAGCCTCTCAATACCAACACTACTCAACAAACACTTAGGGTTGTTTGTTTTGTTTTTCAGCATCAAATTCAAATGAACTTTATCGTAGACTGATCACAGACTCTGAACAGGTGTGGAACTACACTTAGAGGATGATTATTGTCTTTTTCTGCGGTGCTCCTCCCTCTCTTGTGTTTCTTTTAATGCTGTACGGAGCCTATTCTCTCTGCGCTGCTGCAACAGGGGTTGTGTAGGGCTGAAGCTGCCATTTGGAGTTCTAGCTGGAGGCGCTTTACACATTATCTGTCATTTGCTTCATTTCTCTTTCTCCGTCTCTTGCTGTCTCTCTCTTCTTTTTTTTTCTTTTTTTTTATCCTGTCCCCTCTGTGAGGATTTCCTCACTCCATGCTGGGATGAGTCGTCCTCATGAATATTTCTCTTTGCTAAATAAACTGCTAAAAAAAAATCAAGGAAACACTTCATCTTTGAAGTATAACATTCAAGCCAGTTCGCCTTCCAGGATCTCAATCTGTTAATCTGGAAAGAAAGTGTTTGTGTTCCAGCTTTGGTGTAATTAACAGTGTAATTGTCCAGTTTTAAACTGGTCCATCATTTCCTCATCTGTGATAGAAGTGGTCCCTTAATTCTTTTGAGCAGTATATTGGGCTGTGTGAGCTCTATCACACAACCATGGTGCAAGGAATTATTGAGGGCAACCGATAATTGCTCGTTCTATTAGTGGATTTTTTTTTCTTTTTGTAATGTCAGAAAACTGGAAATTCAGCAGGGAGAGAGAAAACGACACAAGAGCTGAAAAGCTTCAGAGCAGTTAAGTGAACCTTGAGGTTCTGACAAGGCCTACAGTTTAAAATTCTTTTATTCGCCATTTATTTCAGGAAAAATGCATGTTGGTTGCTGGAAATGTAAATGCAGCAAGCTTGAGGTTTTGAGACCATTACCTGTTTTTCTTTATATTCTGTGACTCTGTTGATGAGTGGATCAAGGCCACAAGCCTAAACATGCTAGTCGGTTATTGAAGTTATTCTTCTTAATACTTTGTTTTCCCAGTCTGTGCAACTGAGAGTCGGGGAAGTTGTGGCAGAAACCTTTACTCTGACGTCAAATGAAACCAGACTCACAGACACGGCTGCTGTTGAAGTTTGCCAACTATCAATTAATGAAAAATGTCCCATCACATCTCACAGGGTGGAAATGTCAAAATTTCTTCAAAGGTTAGATGACCAGTCTGACTTTCAAAAGTATTGAGTTTTTAAAGACATAACCCAGAGCAAGATGGAGAATAATGTAGCTTACTAAAATTGTTATCTGTTTCAAATAAAAGTAAACTAACAAAAAGGTTGACTGAATATATGTTGTTGCAACTTTGTGTTTAAGATCTGTAAACATCAGATATTCAGACACAGCAGTTTATTTTCTTTTTTTTAGTTTGGGTGTTAGAGCTCTTAGTTTTTGCTGCAGTCTCCTTACGGTTGTTGAATATGTGTAGGAAGTAGCTCTTGAATTATTCACAGATCAATTCACAAGGTATAAGTATTATAGGAAGATTTTGGAGTTGAGTGAAAAACAGAATTTTTATTTTAATTTTATTTTTTTTAGTTCCTGCCAGAGGACGTGGGCATTAAGATCACCAGAGACTAATCATCTCAAGTAGAAGAATCCATCAGGGAGAACTACATGTTGCTATAAAAATGGAAATTTTACTTTGGGCCTAAAATGCACTCACTATGTAATATGAAGTAAAACCTAAGTGTGGTTCTTTCTTTCTTTCTTTTTTTTTTTTTTTTTTGAATATAAATCTCTGTTAATTTTCTTTTCTCAACCCGACACATAAACCTCCTGTGGCACATTGTGATGTGGGAGGGTGACAGACAGCATTGTGTTTTTGTGATTTTTCTTCCTTTAACCATTTAACTACCTGCCCTTTCTTAGGTTGGCTTCTTGAAGACCCAGCACCGCTATGAAATCGTGTTCACACTTCCGGCGATCCCAGCTCTGGGGAAGGATGTGTGCCGAGCACCAGTACCCAGCCCACACCTGCGGATCACTGACATCACACCAGTATCAGAGGGTGAGTTCACAAGCGATTGAGAGTGAAAAGCTACATTAAAATAAGCTTTCAAAATATAGAAAATCTTAATTTTCTACATGTTGCAATAGCAAATTAATGCTTTTGGGAGGAAATATCTCGACTTCAATAGACATTTAAAATGGCAAAAGTCCATATATGTGACTTACAACCTAATATTTAATCAAGATATGATAAGGCATCCAAAATATCACTATTGATGTTGCCTCCTTACAAGAAGTGAATGTTTGTTCTAGATTTATAGAAGTAGAGCTGCATAGAGTATGTTAAGTCAGTTGTGGTCACTGCTTCTGTTTAACCATCTGTGACGAATTACATTAAAATAGTTTATGAATGCAGATCCGCTGTGAACACAGTGCACCTGATACTAAGGACGACTTTGCTTGAATGATTTTTAGTCATTTACTTTATTTGTATAGTATCAGATCACAATAAAAGTAAACTCAAGATACTTTGCACAGGAATGAGTGTAAACATTGGAGGGAGAACATATGTATACCAGCACCTAAAGTGTAGACTCCAGGTGTGTTAGCGATGGATTGTCTTTTTTCCACATTATCTATCTGTTATTGATAATTGTATTTATTAATTTATTGTTTTTACTGGTAAAGTTTTCCTGTCTGCATATTCCCTCTGCCTGACTGCTTATATGTTGCCTGAGAAGCAAAAAATCCAAAAACTGCTGTCATCAGAGCATTGAAAGAGATAAACATTTAGATTAACTCAGGTTTTCATTCAACATGATGTAAGAGACGACACTATCTAGAGTTATTTTGCTAAATGAATCTAATCTGATCTGATCAAATTTAATCTGCTCTGCTTTAACTAAACTAATCTAATCTCATCTCTCTAATATGAGATGGTATATTCTCACCATTTGCAGTTATTTTAAGCCACATTACATAACGGAAACATGCAGTTTTCATGCAGATCTTATTTATTTGACCAATTTTTATAATTCTGACACTGTTCCTAGATTACATATAAAAGTACACCCATAAAATTCAGCATTAAGACCCATCTGCTTTATATCGTGCAGGTTGTGACACCACAATGCCTCTCGCCTGTCAGGTCATGGCAGTGTAATTTCATGGGATGTCTTGGTGGGAGCCAGCATAGATTGTGCTAATTTTGGTGCACCCCACTGATGCTCAGTATGACTGGGATCTCAGGAGTTTGGACACGCTTAACCATTGTTGTTGAGGCGATGGTTCTGGTCAAAATAGCATACGTATAAATACAAGACGTGAAGTTTTCTGAAAGACTTTTGTATTTTGACAAGAAAGTTGATGTTATTCACTTTACCTGTCACTGGAACTTACCAACCAGATATGCTAATACCAGTTTATAGTGTTGATTACTTCAGTGAAATACTTGCCAGTAATGTTAAGCAGCGCTGCTAAAAGCAGCACAAATTTTAGAGAACGACTGCAACATTTCGCTGAATGCCAACGTACCTCTGGAAAATCAAAAGCTGACACTAATGTGTTTGTCTTGGATTCTGTCGCTTGTTATCGTGGTAAACCTCAAACCGCTTCCACCTGATTTGTGATTTTGGACGTTTCTGTGTGTGTACCTTCACTAAAGCTGCTGAAATGGGCTAAAGTTGATCCTGGAGTGTCCCTGGGAGCTGTGCCCACTACATGCCTGTAACTAAAGGCGGTTACTGACCTTCAGTTTCAGCTCACTGTCAAACCCTTTCATATTGCTCTATCTGTTGCTGTTCGTGGGCCTCAGCTGATGTTAACAGGTGCTCTGCGGTGTTTAATAAATTCAAATCTTGCTTGCTTATCAGTCAGGTGTGTTGACATTGTGTTCCTCTTGCCGCCCGATTGTTTGCCTGGAATAATTCTGAACCACATTAAAAACAAAAGCTCATGCAGAAAGACAAAGAAAAACTGTGTGCGTGGCGAAACTTGGCCGAAAAGAGGAAACTCAATCGCTCTTGTTCTTTGTGTTTCCCTCTGTGTCCTTCCAGGAGGCCTGAAGATAACGTGCGAGTATCTGGCGCTGCAGGAGGGAGTTCTGTGCGAGGAGGTGCTGTTACTGAGTGAGACCAACGATGATGTCTGTGTCAGAGTCAAAGTTCATGCCAGAGTCATGGGTGAGTTTAGCAACATTAATATTAACATTTCTGCTTACTGTAGGCTGTTGAAAACCTTTATATGCTACTTGATGAATTGAGAAATACTTTGCAGAAGTTGTACATTAGTCTCTTGATGTTAGACTTACAAATTGCTAAATTATGAAAACTTGATTATATATTTTTCAGGTTTAAAGAAGAGAGAAAGATGAATATACACTGACCAAAAAATCTTTCATAGACGTAAATAACCAGACGTTGACTTTATTTAGTTAAACCAACTTGAAAACAATGAACTAGGATGTATTAGACATTTTGGTGCCTCTTATTTCTCCAGCCTTTTGATGGGAAGATAAACCCAATCTTGAACTTGCTGTAGCTTTACTGGTGCTCTTGTGCCCCCTGCTGGTGATGTGACACTCAATCGCTTTTGCAATATTTTACCAAACTGATCCCATCAAAGGTGCACTTGGTTCGCAAATAGTAATATAAATCATGACGTAAAATGATAATGTTTTATGGGCAGGTCTTTAGAAAATATCCTGGTTATCAGATTCCCTCCCAGATGCAGGTCTGTTGGTAACAAAGCTGCTTTTTTGTTTGTTTGTTTTTTGTCACAACTCTCTTGTATCTGTGTTCAGCTGTGCTAAAGCTGTAAGGAATTTTTTATCATTGCTGGTTAGCTCGGTGTTAGCAACACTGAATTATTTTCTTGATATTTGTGTCAGCAGATGGGGAATTAAATAAAGGGGGCGTATGTGTTTTTACCATCTGTGCTTGTGTACAGAGAGTTGATGGTGTGTGTATGTCCGTGTGCAGTCATGTGTATGATGATAATGGCTTTATTGTTCAGGGTTGTGTTTTGCTTTTTGTTTTTCTTTCGCAATTCTCGTAGTATGGCTTGAACATCTGTCCAGATGTCTGTGTAACTGAGGCCAGTTCAGTGGATTAAATTCTGCCTCCACCTCTGCTGTTAATCCCTGCTATTAGATAAGAGCTTGAATAAAGAAAACAAAAGGGGGGGGGGGTACTGTGCTGCAGGCTGAGCCTTCAGTCTGAGCCCTCAGTCTGTTCAAATACTGTAATTAAATATAATTATAATCATCTTAAAATGGTAGGAGAAAATAAAGTGTTTGCATTGGCCGGGAATCGAACCCGGGCCTCCCGCGTGGCAGGCGAGAATTCTACCACTGAACCACCAATGCAATGCTGGTGAGAGCACAGACGCATGTGCCTCAAGGACTCGAGAGAGGCGGTCTTGTATGGGAGGGCCTCTCAGTCTCTCAGCCGATGTAAGGTGGGGGTGGGGTGAAACAGGAGCTGCTTCCTGCAATACTCTACTCACTGAGAAACCAATGCGGGATTATCCTTGACTTAAAAACGACTGTGGCTTTGGTGCATTGGACATTTTGTTCATTAATTAAAAACTATTTGGAAAATGTGCACTCTTATCCTCACATGTAAATCATAACGTCTCATCTTTCTTAATAATAGGCCTTTACATGCTGGCATTTCTTTGCAGAACATTTCCACCTTTTGTCGGTCTCTGTGTGTGCATGTAGGCATAAATTCAGATCCCCTCTTTTTCCCACCTCCCGAGGTAGCAAAAAAGGCATGAAAAAGGAGACACTGTTTGTGCATCTTCTCATTCCATAACCCAGTAAAACATCTGGAATTTCAAGTGATGTTTACATGTAAATATCCCCAGGATGCAAAAGAAGGTAGAAGGAAACACATTTTCTAGTTTGCTCATACTACTTCTCCGTCAACATAACAATCTTGAATTTGGGAGACGAGAAAATTAATGAACTTCTAACTCTTCAGAGGATGAAGTTAGTTGGTGTTTAACAACCACATGTAACACAACTATTTTTGATTTACTGGTGTGTACAACCCTATTTCCAACAAAGTTGGGACAATGTGTTAAACATAAATAAAACCAGGTTACAATGATTTGGAAATCTTTTTCAACCCATATTCGATTGTATACACTACAAAGACAAGATAATTAATGTTCAAACTGATAAACTTGATTTTTCTTTTTTGTTTGTTTGTTTGTTTTTGGGCAAATATTCACTCATTTTGAATTTGATGCCTGCAAAATATTCCAAAAAAGCTTGGACAGGGGCAACAAAAGACTGGGAAAGTTGAGGAATGCTCAAAAAACACCTGTTTGGAACATTCCACAGGTGAGCAGGTTAACTGGAAACAGGTGAGTGTCATGAATTAGCATAAAAGGAGCATCCGAAAGACTCAGTTGTTCACAAGCAAGGATGGGACGAGGGTCACCACTTTGAACAACTACGAGAGCAAATAGTCCAACAATTTAAGAAGAACGGTTCTCAGTGTACAGTTGCAAGGAGTTTAGGGATTTCATCATCTACAGTCCACAATATCATCAAAAGATTCAAAGAATCTGGAGAAATTTAATGCTGAAATACACACATGTTTTGGAGCAACATATGCTGCCACCCAAGCAATGTGTTTTTCAGGGACGTCCCTGCTTATTTCAGCAAGACAATGCCAAGCCACATTTGCTTTGTAGTAAAAGAGTGCAGGTACTAGTCTGGCCTGCCTGCAGTCCAGATCTGTCTCCCATTGATAATGTGTGGTGCATTATGAAGCGTTAAATACAACAACGGAGACCCCGGACTGTTGACTATCTGAAGTTGTACGTCAGCAAGAATGGGGAAGAATTCCACCTCCAAAGCTTCAACCACGAGTGTCCTCAGTTCCCAAATGCTGATTGAGGTTGTTAAAAGGAAAGAGGATGTAAGACAGTGGCTCACGGCTCCGTCCGAGCTTTTTTGGAATTGGTGAATAATTGGGAGTCGAGTTGTAACTTTGTTTTCAAAATGACGATTTCATGTCTGTGAGGATGTGAGCTTGTGGGATTTTTCTTTTTTTTTCTTTTTCTTTTTTTTGGCACTAGTGGCCTTTATTGTTGGTTCGAAGAGACAGGAATGTGGGGCAGAGAGAATGGGGGAGACGTGCAGCAAAGGGTCACGGGGCGGAGTCGCACCCGCAACCGCTGCATGAGGACTGAGCCTCTGTATATGGGATTTTTCTGCTGTGCTGGGGCCAGTATGTAAAAGCCACTGGGGTAAAACTGAAGGAACACCTTTACCTAAATGTTGCAGAATGTCAGTATATAAGTGCCTGGCCAACTTTTCCATGTGAATTTCAGAGGAGTCACCTGCAACAAATGCATGCTCTTGTTTATCCAGTGTTGCATATCTTTTTTATCAAAGTGATTCATTCTCAGCTCCCCAAAAACGCGTAAGTGTTACTGAAAACTTCTGCTGGTGAAACACTAACATGCTGTGTAGAATGTAGCTAAGATCATTTAAGAAACAGACATAAACTACTGGTTGTGAGCCTCTTAGAGGCTCTAAGAAAACTCAGATCAGTGTTATCAAAGCCAAGTCTACAAAGTGTCTTCTTTTGGTTAGTTCTTGTAATTGTTGGAAGTTCCAGAAAACATATATCTCAAAACTGCTTATAATGAGCTCTTAAGATCTAATAAAAGCTTTTATTTCCAAACATGTAAATGCATTGGGAACACTATATTCTATTACAAATCAAAATCAAATTTCATTAAATTTGTTATTTCTTTACAGAAATGAAGAAAAAGAAATACTTGGGCTGTTTTAAAAAAACGAATAAAAATAGTAGTGTGGTGTTCAGTTAATGAAATCATTCATTCTGTGAAAAAATAGGCGGTTGGCAAATGTACATAATGATTATAAAACATTTCTCTGAATAAAATGAGTCGAGATATTATTTAGAAGAACAGCACACTTTGATTACAAATTTGGTTGGAGAGGGGAAAACATACGGTATAAAGAAGTTCATAATATGAGGCTGCTCAGCTAAAATGATCTGAAATGCTTTAAAATCCAAAACCAGAAAGATTTGGAAGAAAATGGAAATTGACTGTTTGAATAGATGAAAGAATAGTGAAAATTGCAGACTCGAGTCAATGGTCAGCTCCATGGCAATCAAAGATGATCTAAAGTTACCGTGACTACTGTAACAATCAGAAGACACATGTGGAGCCAAGATATCAGCAAGAAATGCAGAGGAATTGTAGAATGTAGTCCAGTTGCCCTGGACTGGAATACCTGTTCACAGGTGACAGAAGCTGGTCCACCAGTGGTGTGAAGTAGTTCCCAGAAACTAAATATTACTTCAGTGATTCACAGGAAAGATAAATCTTCAAGCATTTCTCAGTTTATACAGTAAATGATTGAGTTTGGAAATAAAAATACCCACTGTTCATTTTTAAAGAACCTAATCATTTTTCTTCACTTTGTTCTTCATATTTGGATTTACAGACAAATGTGCTTTGCTCCAAATGCATTTGTGTGTTTGGAAATGAAAGCTATTATAAAGATACTTTTTTAAATAAAACTGTAGCGACAGTACTGTTCATGTTGGTAATTTTCATAAATGCAGCCATTTATGATTTTTGTCCTCTAGTGTTCTCTCCAAAACATCAGCTTCTCAAAGGCTAGGTAGTCTAACCAAGCCCTTAAACTAGGTACATATTTGCTTTTCTACAGGAGGGGTAGTGATGCCTCTCTATGGAAGAAAGATGAAACTGATTTGATTCATGTTGACAGCATCTGAGGAGGAAACTCTTTAGGACCAGCTGCAGAAGCTCCTGGTGTCTGTCTCTATCAGCAATGTTAGAAGGCTGCAGCCCGAATAAGTCATTTCTTTTGTTGCATGCAAAGTTTGATGTAATGCCATAGACATGAATAAGTCATATATATATATATAAAACAGCTGTATTTGATCTGAAATTTCACTGCCAAGTTCTCGATAGCCTATTCCCTGCAACAGTTAGTGGAAAAAAATGACCTTTTGACCTCTACTTGTTTCCAGATCGTCACCATGGTACACCCATGCTGCTGGAGGGGGTTCGCTGCATTGGTACGGAGCTGGAATACGACTCTGAGCAGAGCGACTGGCAAGGATTTGACTAAACCTCAAGCGTCCGCTCGTCATGACAAACACATCCTCAAATGCACATCTGCTATTTCAAAGGTGTGCACCTACCAAAATACATGCACTGATCATGTTTTCGTATAGGAAAAATAAGTAGAAGCTGTAACACTGTTTTACTGTAAACACACCTGTCTGGTGCTCTGCCAGCACTGCAAGTCATCCCATTTGTGAAAGGCTCCTTTTGCAATTCCTCAAACCTTCATTTCCATGCTATTGATCTGCGTTACCATTACCAAACCACTACAGGGCAGCGGCACTCTGAAAATCAGTCCAAGCTCAGTTCTTTTCTTTCACACTGCTTGTTGTGCTGAAATTCTCTCTCCTTCCAATATAGCTTTCATGGTACACAAGGGCTTGTTTATCCAATAAAAAGTATTGAAAGGAAGGGCAAAAATATGCACAATTCAAAAAGACTGAGTTGGACTGAGTGACACTGAGAATGCAATGTCTCTGTTTAACCACAAGGGGGCACTACAGACCACTTCAAACTGATGCAGAGAGATCACATTTCCCCACCTTGGGACTCTCTGAAATGCTTCTTTATTTTCAGTCTTTGTTGTTGAATTCGTTTTAGGAGCTTGAACATACATTCTTCTTGTAGAGAGTCTGCTCTCTCTTCATTACTGCTCATGTTTTGGTACTTTTGAGGCTGCTGCTGAGGAAATCCAACAGAATATCTAGTTATGTGAATACGGCTGGGTGACAAGTGCATTTACAGCTGCATTAATGGAGAACATAATAAATGCATGAAACTCTTGAATATAAATGGAATAATCAATTGATGAATGGATTTGTGAACCTGCAAAAGAAAAGGTGTTGCCTGTTTTGATCTTAAAAATGTAACATTTCTTAAGCAGGGTGTATCATTTCAGGAGGTTTTACATGTCTTCTGTTTTAAATGTATTGTTGATTAGTGTTAGATTGTCAGTTAGATAAAATGTGTTTTTTTTTCTGACCTTTAGTAGATGGAAATATTCACCAGTTCATCTATGAAATTAGTTTCTTTTCTTGTGACGAAAATCTGATTTCTTTACGTTAAGAGAGCGCGCTCCAGTCGTACAATATTTGGATAAAGTTTTGTTTTGCTTGAACTCATGAAGCCTTCAGAAACACTCGTGACACAAGTGCCTTTCATTTCACCCTCTAGTCTCTTCACTCCTTCTTCGGCATGTTTTAGTTGAGACAGAGTGAAGTATTTCAGAGAGTATTGAGCTGTGCACATTCAAGCACTGGTGACTGAAACAAGTGTGGGGCGCAAAATAGCAGCAATTTGAATATTGTTGCCTTTGCAGTCCGGTATGACACCTGCCTGTTTCCGGTGTTGAATTCCTCCATTTTCTCCAGCTTTTTCCTGGCATTTTAAAATTCTCCTTTTAACTTTCAGATCAGAGGAAAAAAGCATGCTCTGATTATTTACATTCGTGCTCATAGCTCAAGTGCCATTATCCGGCCACAGTGCCATCTCATTTCCATCCTTGTCACATTTTCTTCTTGTGAATTAGCGTTCATACTTTGTTGTGCTATGTTTTGTCATTGAATGCATCCAGCCTTAAAGGAAACAATTGTGTGAATTTTCTCTTCTTATTAGACCACAGGCTGTTTGTGTAGAACTGATCAAATATACTTCATTGATGTTTTCTTCTGTGTAAAAGGTCAAAATAATATCTTTGTGTAAAACTGATTGAGTTTTTTTTGTTGATACCTGCTCCCTGTTTGTGTGATTTGTATTTTTTTTTTCACTTCAAAAGAAAGAATAAACAAGTAAATCTTAATGGGGGGCGTGTCTCTGGGTCATCTCAGTTCACAGCAGGAACACTTGGTGGCAGTCTATGCTGGTGTATCCCCCTGATGTCACTTCTTTTGAATAAAGTGTTTGATTTCATTCAAAGAAAGAGTGCGTGAAGTTAAATATTTTAAATTCCCACAGAATTTTTAAATCTCAAATGTTCTTTTGATTGACTTTTCTACATTTACAAGTTCTTTGTAGAGCTTTATTTTTTTTCCACAAGCTCTATGCAGTATTGACTTCAACAATAATTTGATGTGCAAATGTTTTTTTTATGCCTAGTTATATGCTCTACAAAGAAGTTAAAGGATCGAGGGAAAAAAAACCAACTCTTGTATATTTAAAGTTAAAGCAGAAAAAAACAACCTGACTGTCGTGTAAAATGAGTTACATTTCTGTTGTATATCTCGGAGGCTTTTTAAAAAAAAATAGATAAAATGTCATTTTAATTTAGCGAAAACTAGATTCACATTGTTTTCCCTGTTACATTTAGATTTTAAATATGTTTCCTACGTTAAATCTGTTGGTCTTTTTAGGTATGGGTTTTAGAAACTGGAAAAAAAACTCATCCAACAATATATTATTATTGTTGATTAAATATATCTACCAGTTTTATCAAAGTAAAAAAAAAAAAAAAAAACTTGGCCAAGCAGCCACAGTCTCACTGGTAACTAAAGGAAGAAGATGTCCCACATTAGCTAGTAAAGAGAAAATTTATTTCAATTTTAGTTTTTCAATAATTTAATTTCAACCGACATTAATGACAAAGAAGATTTAGAGATGGTGATAAAGAATAGTTGACTGAGTTCTACTTAAAGTCTCACAAAGAAGTTTGTCACAAAGTTGTTACAAACTGCTCAAATAAAGAACTTCCAGCTTTTATATAACCATTCTGAAATAACCTCCATTCCAACACAGAAAGAAAACTATCCCACAAACATCCCGTAACTCCAAACTGATCTCCATTTCTTCTGCTGGTGCAAAGAATATGTTAGAAATGGTTTGAAAGAAAACTTCTGCGTTGCAAGCAGAACCGACACACATCAGAACCTGCTGCTGCCGCAGGAATCAACCGGAGAAACAACTTTTTATGTCGTTTCCTTTCCGTCCCGCTGTTTTAGCTGCATCTCTACAGCGCCGTTGAGGGTTGAATCACGTCCTCCACGAGCTTCAGCAGGTTATTTCAGGATCGAGATGAAGCTGAAGCTGAAGCTGCGACTCATCCGTGTGGATGTTGAACAGAAATCTGAAGGAACGAGCTGGTTTGAGGCGCTGAAGCGCAACAACTGCAGGTAACCTGCATAAATGTGAGCTGCAGGGTAACAAGTGGCCTCTGAATGATTAACTTGTTGGTGGGTATTGATAATAAATATAGTTAAACCCAAATGCCGCATGTGGCTCAGATTTTTTTTTTTCAAGTAGGAAATAAATTGCAACTTTAGTTAACATTCGTTTTAAAGTATCAATAGTTTAATGCTACAAATAAATTTGTTTGTAATTGCTTATTTATAAGTAATGTGTATTTTTCAAGTATTTCAGACACCTTAATAATAATCAGTTTAAGTGTATATTTTTTTCATTTCTGTCTTTTTTTGTCACATTTTAGCTCCTATTAAATATGATGCATGTCCCTTAAATTTATTATCAATCAATGCACCTTCAGTTATATTACGATATTCCTTCACTATTGTGTTAATTATGCCAATAAATTTTGTTCTTTTCCCGAGGAAAAGAACATAATTTATTTCAATATGTTCAAGTTTGTTTAACTGTTCAGGTGATTGTTTTTCTTATGTTTTATTCACTAGGCTACAGGCGAGATTCCACATTTGCATTGAACATTTTATTTTATTTTTTTTTATATATCCACACATATATTTATTCTTAGTGGAGAGATTGTGGTTAATGTTGGATTCAGTCACTGTTTTAGTCACTTTATAGGCTACTTAGGCCCGTGCTGTGGTCCCTTGACGCTGTTGTTTTAACCAAAGTCCGTAAACGCACCTTTCCATGACATTTCCATGTCTTATTGTAACGTCTACTGAGGATGACGGGTCGCTTCCCACTTATTTTAACAGTCGAAAATCCGTCACAAGCCCCTTGTGATGATATCCCATCCTGTGTAGGACATCTCTGTCTTTTTTATTGTTGTTTTATTATTGTACTTTATTTTATTTATTGTCTCTAACCTGTGTAAGCTGCAGAGGAAACACCTTAACACGCCTCTGCGACGTATGAAGTCAAAATGATGAAATTTTTTAACTCCTACACACGTGGCTGAGTGTTTGCCATTCCTGCACAGATTTGTCTGGAGCGTGTGTGGGATGCATGAACTCTGCGTGGCCCGGTGCACTCCCTCTGACCTCCGGGATTACAGTTATCTCTGCTGATTGATCTGATTGATCAGATTCATCTCCACTCGGCTCTGCAATCCAGTGTTAGACGGGGAGGGTCGAGAGAGGAGGAGGATGAGGAGGATGAGCATGGGACAGCCTCGGTGCGTGGCGCATATAAAACCTTTTCCCTTCTTTCCCCCTCTACCCGTGGGCACATTACAGTCAGACAGTAGGAGCTGGGTGGCTGAAGGAGGGGGTGTCATGTGACACGAGACACGCGCCTTTATCTGCTGTTATTTTGCAGAAATGGGATTTGGAGTGCAGCAGAAGTATTATTTGACTAAAATTGGATGTGAAGTTTATTGATGTGAGTTTAGATTCGACTATTATAATGAAATACAAAGAAGATTCAAAGTTACCACTGCCCTCAGTGAAGATGAGACTCCATTGAAACCACTATGGGGAACCACGTTATAACTTTAATTTAGGAGGGAAGCATTAACTGAAAAGTAAGAGGAGAAAAACATATTCAGCGCTCATGTTATAATGAAATGTTTACAGGCAGCAGACTCAGAATTTACACCAGTAAAATATGCAACGTGAGTTAATCCAATCGAGTTCTAACATTTATACACATTGTGTCACTTATTTGTGTTTCTAAAGATGTTTGCAACACACTCAGACTGAAATCGTCGCGTAGGAAATCCTTGGATAATTTTAATGATGTGTAGAAAGGAAAAAGAAATATGGATTTGGATTATTTCAGTTGTGCATCAGGGTAAGCAAAGCGCCTGAAAATCCAGAAGGAAAGGAGGAAGAAAAAGTGTGTGTGTGTGTGTGTGTTTAGCTGCGCAGCAGCAGCAATCAGTCCCCCTCTTGTCTCGCTGCTGAGTGCAACATCTGATTGACAGTTTCTATTCATCTTCTGTGAGATTAGGCCAGCTGAAAGGAGTAACGACCCACGGCAGTGTGCAGTAATTACGGCCTCGGCTAAGAAAAATAAGAAAAAACACACACAGCAAAACTATAATTATATAATCCCGCTCAAAAAGCCTTCTTCGCTCTGTGTTTTCAGAGATGTTTTACCTGTAAAGAGAAAATTCCACCCCGTGTTTCGGTTGTCCCTCCAGCTGAAATTATCTCACAATCACAACAAGCTGCAGGCTGCACCATTAACTTCAAGCTGGCTGGAAAATACTGACTGCTGATTTGCTCTGCGTATGGCTGCGGAAGAGCTGTTTCATCTTTAATGGAAAACAGTAAAATCACTTTGTGCCCTTTTATCACACAAAACTGTCGTTTGTTAACAGTTTATTTAAGATATTCCCATTTTTACAAGAAACCGAGTATGAAGATAGGTGGAAAAAACACAGCCCACATCTAACTTTTTATTGCTTTCAGGTTTGTTTGGGTGTAGATGATCTAATATGTAATATGTACGTGTTATTAGTACTTTAGCATCTACAAAGTGTATTTGCAGTTCACCAGGCGTCTATCAAGGTGATACCAATATGAGCTGCAGGAGTCCCACATCAGTCTGATTTGATGTTTGAAATAGACTATTTTTAATAGTTTCAAATCAGTTTTGTGTTGTTTCTTCTGGAACAACATTTGGGTCATAAAAGAAAAAATGAAAAGAAAAGTTAACCTGCATTCAGCTGAAATTCAAATCAAGAATTTCGTAGTTTTTCCACTTTATTTGACACTTAGTTCATAAAAAAATAATTAAATATTGTTTATGGCGCCGAAATCTAAATCTTACTGGATTTATGTGCTATTTTACAAGGACATTCTCAGAAAGCAGACACAGATGACCTTATGATTACCTTCATGAGGATCTAATATTTAATTATAAACAAACAATACAAAACGTTTAATTTGGGGCTGCAGTGGTTTACAGTTTGCGGCCTAGTGAGAGCCGTTCACAGGGAATTCTTACACGTTTGAAGGTTATTTAAGTTTTACCTGACGGCCTCAGAGGTTATGCGCGCCCTGTGCTCACGCACTTTCTCCGCGCAGGTGAGGAGACTCACAGTTGGGCCGAGGACGCAGAGGGACTCAGAGTGTCACTGCGCCGTGGGGGAAACCCACGCAGCGCTGCATTTGGCTGTTTCCAGCGCTGATGGAGCTTACAACTATCGTATCATGTCTCCGTACCTAAACCCCAGGCTGCAATGCCGCTCATCCTCTTGTCAAAACGTGCCCCGCCGGCCGACCAATCAGCTGCGACCATACGTTAGGAGGAAATGACGTAGCTTGACCCTGCCCTCTGTAAAATATACCGTATCACCACAAACATTATCCACACATCTCTCATCACCATCCTCTCTCCTCTGGTTGTGAGGGCGGGGGTGTATCAGCCGTGTCCGGCCAGACGTCATGTTGCAGCTCTAAAGCAAATTTCAAAAGAAAAAAACTGACAAGAGCGTCTTGAGTCTTCATTTGTGTACAAGTGTGACCATTTCCCATTTCCCTCCTGAAGGCTCTCCACTCAGATATCGTTCCGTGTGCGCTTTGCAAAAACAGAAGACCACCGACCCCCTTTTATGCGACCACCTCACCACCGCCCCCATGCAATTCAAGGATCCGCAGAGGAGAACACTGAACTGAGAGGCTGCTGCTTCAGACAAACCAGGAGAAACTTTTCTTCCTGGTTTGTGTACGGTGAACTGTGACCACTGAGATTTTTTTTTTTACTATTTTTTTTTCTCCACGCTGCTTCTCAGTTTATTTCTACGTGGGTGAGCAGTGTCAGTGTGTTTGTGGCACCTCCCCGCTCCCCATCTCCCCCAGATCTCGTTGTATCTTGCAGGCTTCACCATGGACTTCTTCTGCACCTCTTGGCTACTATCGTTAAACTAAGAGCCCGAGGTTTTCCCCCTCCACTGGACTCTGGGCTGTGCGTCATGCCGCGACATCTGAAACGCAAACCGATTCCACTGCAGGACCGCATATAGTCTCTTTGTAAGTGGATCTATTTTCCTTCACTCCCCCCTCTCTTTCTTTCTTTTTTTTTTAATTTCCCTTTCTTTTTTGAGGAGAGAGGTGGGCATGCCCTCCTCGTCTCTGGGGAACATTTGCAGCGAGAAAAAGTGAGTGGCAGTGAAAAGAAGGAGACAGAGACGAGCTTAGAGACTGTAACTTAGTTGTAGATGTTCGATCAGGCCACGACTATGGGCGATGGGAGCCACCGCTGTGGACCCAACCCCCTGTGTCCGGACAGGATGGAGAGCAAGTGCCGCGCCGAGATCGGGAGCAGGTCCCCGGTGCAGAGCTCCACCGACACTCCCGGGACATCCGCATCCACGCCGACGTCCTCCAGCGAGGACGGACACGACAAACTTTTGGGAGTGGACCCCGACTACTGTCGGAGGATACTAGTGAGGGGTGAGTGACCGGCCAGGAGGACGAGAGCGAGTCCTTCCGTGTCAGAACTAGTCCACAGGCTTTGTCCAGTTTGTAAAAATCGAACAATCGCTAAATAACCAACTGTAGATACTCCAGGCACTGCTGTCACCGAATAAAATAAAATAAGGTTTGAAAAATTAATTTAATAAATTCCTGCTGATTTTAAAAAAAAAAAATCCAAGATACTATAATACTTTATACTACTACTACTAATTTTAATGATAACAGGGTAAAAACAGGACAATTGTACATTTAATAATATTAAGGCATTCAGTCTAATTTTTTGGGTTTTAGACTAGAAAAAAAAATATTTTAAAGTTGGTGTAATAAACTTATAATTGTATCATGTGATCACATGATCATAGAAGGACACCTGCTCAGAAGAAAATAGCATCAGCAAGTAGCCTATTAGCAAGTGAGCAAATATATGAAGGTTTTACTTTTACTTTCATTTATTTTATTAGTGTTATTAACAGAAAATTAAACCGGTTTGAAAATTATTGGCTGGTGTAGGCTACTGGCCGCACCTTTATTGATATGAAATTATTAAAGACTGATTCATTTATTCAATAACAATAATCTCTGGAATTTCCCTTCATCCAAATGCTGGCTCATATTTGTCTTACACGTGGCGTAGCCTATATTTGCATTTCAAAGTGTGTAAGTTGTTGGAGAAAATCACTGGACAAAAATGGAAACTATAGTACAGGCCGACTGGAGTTGTAGAAGATGATGTGTGGTTTTTAATGATAATGACAATGGAAATAAACACTTAATTTTCCTACCGGCAGGAATTGTAAAGCTGTGTGTGTGTGTGTGTGTGTGTGTGTGTGTGTGTGTGTGTGTGTGTGTGTGTGTGTGTGTGTGCGTGTGTGTGTGT
>JBAMYA010000010.1:7955168-7976479 GCA_037176975.1 Arrhamphus sclerolepis
TCTATCTATCTATCTATCTATCTATCTATCTATCTATCTATCTATCTATCTATCTATCTATCTATCTATCTATCAGGGCTTTTAATTGATATTCAAAACCAACTTACTCAGTTATTTCATTTATTTCAGTTTTAAACCTTGTGAGTGATCCATGAAAGGGGAATAAATAAAACAAAACTGAAATATTCGTTCATTAATCATATCAACTTGGTATGATAATTAATCAACTTGGCAAACAGTCTTCGCTCTTTTACCTCAAAGCAACAAAATTCACCGGAACTTGGAACAACTTGGATTTTTTTCCTTCCACTCGCTTTCTCTTTAGAGTTGCACTCTGGAATATGTCGGAAAATGTCAGAATACCACTCGATGCTGACATTTAGATCCCAACATGAACACGTAACCTGTTGAAGTGACGAACTTGCAGTCAGCAGGTTTGTCTGCAATTCACTGCATATAATTAAGAAAATGTTTTTTTTTATTTTTTTATTTTGTCTTCTGTTTTTGCTTTGTGACAAACTCTTGTTGAAACCTGCTGGGACGTCTGATGCTTTTTAAATGACAAAAAAAAGAAAAGAAAAAAGAAAGAAAAAATGAAAAAAAAATTGTTGGAGTTTTTTTTATTTTATCCCAGAGTTCAAGGAAACCGTTAGGCCTATTTATTTAAGTTAATAACGCTTTCTTATCATCATCAAAGCAACAGGTGCAGTTAGATTTGACATTCACGCCATAAAATACTTATTATACCATTATAGGAAATTTCATACATTTTATTTGTGACATTTTTCAGGATTAAGTAATTGATCTATTTTGTAATTTCTGGTTTGCTGTTGTGAACACAATAACGCACATGACGCCCTTACTTCTACACAGAGGCCTAAAATCTTCATCTTAACATTATGATACAATGAAGAAGCTGACAGGAAAGAAGAATTCAAATATAAGCGAACAAATACGCAATTACAAGACTGAAACAATTTATCACGTGAATCGAAAGGAGGCCTACCTAAACAAAACAAAGAAAAAAGAAAAGGCATAAAACCAAAACGAAATCAGGCCACTGCGTCCAAAATAACGATATCTCGCTTGTCTGTAGACTTTCCAGCTCATATTTTTGTTGAAGCATTAAATTACATATAAAATGGAACATTATCGACAAATATTGAAGGACGGACGACTTTAAAGGGGCGCAAAAACTCAAAAAACACTGGTCTTACTGGACGCGGCGGGTTATTTAGGAGCTATTCGGTCACACGTATTTTTTTCTAAACAAAACCAGAATAGGCCTACTCACAAAACATAAAAGTAAAATATTTTGAATCACTTTACAGTCAATGAAGACATTTCCTCCAAACAGCCAACAAAGTCCAGCAAATAAACAGTTTGTTCAATAAGTAAAATTGTTACTTGTAGGCTCTAAGAAAATATGGTGGTCTGTTATGAGACTTGATAAAGAGAGAAAAGTTGCTGGTGTGGAGAAAATATCATATCCCCGTACGTGCTTTAATAAATTATTCAGGAAATCGTTAAAGATGCGTCCGTCTGAGACTGTTTATCGTCATCCTCCAAACTTGTTAAAAAAAGAAAAAAAAAAGGACAGAAAGAAACTTTCTCTTTCTTTTTCCGTTTTTTAAAAAGTTTATATTCACATAGCTAAATTGTTTTACAATTTTACAAAATTTAAATAAAAAATATAATGAAGTTGTCCATTTTCCGACTTCAAAAGCAGCGTCGATTCCTCAGAGCTTCAGGCTGAACAATACTAAGAGAAAAAAAAGAAAGAAGCGTCCTAAAAATATATATTATTATCTAAATAATGTTTTTCCAGGAAGCCAGCAGAGACGTTTTTTCATCAGCTGTAGTTGCTGCAGGCCCTGCCGCATGCAGGAGTAACGCGTTACTGAGTAATCTGATACCAGCTCAGAACTCTGTTCGTCCCGGCAGGTGGCTCCCCGCTACAGGGTAACACAGCAGGAGGGGAGGGGTGGTGGGGGTGGGGGTGGTGGTGCACAAACACACACACACACACACACACACACACACACACACACACACACAGTACACTAAATCAAGAGGGAGCTTGCATTTCTGTAACCCCGATTTTCGTCATAGATGATCACAGATTACAGAGGATTGATGGCTGTTTGCAGATGTATCAGCTCTTATTGTGAAGGTATGTTCTTGTCTGTGGACTTTACTGCTGCATGGCAAGTCTTTTACTCTGGAGGTAATTCCTATCATGTTGTTTCTTGTCTTTTTGCAGTCCTTTATGTGCAGCATATTACTTTTTGTTATTCCATATATGTAGACTAAAAGTACTATTATTCCAGCCACACCTGTTTATTTATTTTGCAAGTCATATGTCTCAAAATTCCCTTCAACATGTCTCCTCCCTGTTCTGATGTCATAACATCTGGCTGTTTGAATATTCAACCAGGGCATTTCAGGGAACCACTGTGTCCTGTCACTTTAAGCCCTCCCTCAGTTTTCCAGCTGAGCTGACACACAAATCACCACTAGATCAGTCTTTTGTTGTTTACATTCTATATATGGAGGCGCTATGGATTTAATGGTTGCCTTGCAGCGACAAACCAGTTTAATCTTGCAGCAAACTGCAGAGCTTGGTCATGAAATCATGTATAATCTATAATATCTGAAGCAATGCAGACATGTGAGTGAATGATTGTAGTCAGTTTCCTTTTTCTTTTTTTTTTTGATGGAGAGAGAGATTATAATGTAACATAGGTCTACCCCTGCTTTCAAATAGACATCTTTTAAAGATGCAGCTTACTGTTCAAACATGTTATGTCAGAGATGCACAGATGCTATAAAGGTCTCAGTGGGGATTCCTTCACTGTCACATTGTCTCTTTTAAGAATGACAGATGTAACTATAGCAACTTAATCTATGATAAAAGAGGGATGTAAACATGAGATGTGCACACAAAAATACCTCTCACAAATACACTCATATGTATATATATATACATATATATGTATAGGCTATGTGTGTGTGTGTGTATATATATATATATATATATATATGTATGTGTATATATGTATATATGTGTGTATATGTATGCATGTATATATACATTTTTTAAATGGGAAATCTGGTGATTATGTTTATGTTCACACTGCATGTGTTGTTGAGTTACTTGAACTCGGACTTTGTAGAGCAAAGGTCTTTTGGTTCACCCACATACACCAGTTAATCATTACAGTTGTGTGTTCATGACAAAAAAAAAGTAGCTTTTGTCATTTTTTAATAGAAAAATAATGTCAGTGCCTGCAGATGTTTATACACTCTCATAGAATCTTAGGAGAAGATAGTTGATATGATTTGCGATCAAAGCCCTCCTTATTGTGAAACACTTGATTTCATGCAAGTGAAGCCACCCAAGATCAGCATCACACCTGTTGGCGTTCAATGCTTGCAGTTATTTCTCGAGTCCATTTTGCGTTTTTGGAAAGAACAAATATTTAATTCACAGCCAAAGGAAGCCTGTGTCACTCTGATGGCCTTGCTCAGACTTTGCTCACAATATCTGGAATGTTGTTTATACAAAGCCAGACAATAAACCTCTCTTAAGTACATCCACGTTGTCTAACCAGAAAATAATGGTGCACAAATAAACTAAAAATAAATAGATAAATAAATGAATAAAAACCAAAAAAGTAAGTAGTCTGATCTGGAGTCTTAAGAGATGGTAACAATACTGCAAATGGCAAAACTAAGTGAGAAAAGCAGTTCTTTATCACTGGAGAACAACTTTTTTCTCCTGGATGATAGCTTGTGGCTCCACAAACTGGTTACACGCTTAATAAGACATTTGAGACTTACAACACATCTGTATATGTAACTGTGGCATCATAGCCCACAAATACTGCAAAAACTAGAGCTTTGAGCTTTACTACTTATAAATGTTACCCAGAGTAGGAATCTTACTGACAGTTAAGTTTATAAACTTAGACTTTACCCCTTTAGCTATAGCTACTTATTGTTACTTTTGCACACTGAACGTCGATGTATGTTGCAGAAAAAGGTAAGAAACAGCAAAAATGAGCTCATCATGCGACACATGAATGAAATAGAAAATTATTTACATTTTAGATAAGTATTAGTCATAAAATTGCTTTTTATGCTACTAAAACAGGCACTGGATAAAAAAAAAATCTGAACTCCACTATTTAAAAGATCATTTATAAAACATCTTCACTCCTTTTTTTTTTTGCTAACATATCTTGTAAGGGAGGTACGGGCCAACTATTAGATAAAATGGTGTCAAATAAAGACCGCCGCAAAGCATTTTACAGCTTTCGCTGTCCGACTGGGACATTTGTCAACTGCTGTTATCGTGAAAAAGCAACACTTTACTCTGACGGTCACATTTCTCAAACGGACAACTTAGTTGAGGTTTAATTTAGTGATGCCGCATAAAACATTTTTATTTTAGTGACGGTTCTTTGTTAGTTTTACTTTGTTTCTTTCTACACCACAGGGAGGTCTGAGGTCAGATCTGACCTCGCATATGTACGTCTGGAGCTGGTTTTGTTTTGTAGGCTATCATCCATGTGATCTGTTAACAGGACGTACGGGGGTTATGCAGCTTCTAACAGTCCATCTCAGGCTGTGGCTTGTTTGAAGGACCAAAACAATCAGTTTTCAATTTACGAAGCTGTCACAAAAATTCTTTATCAGTTGTTGTTCTTGGACATGAATTTCTCAATCTTGCGTGGCGCAAAAATAACATTACAGAGGAGCATGCCGTCACTATATGTCATAAATCTCCCATGAAGGGAGTGTTTTAACAGAGGAAAATGTGTGTTTATGAAGGCTGGAGAGTAGTAAAGCAACACACAGATTGTAACATTGAACCATTTTTTTTAAAGGGACCATATTATGACAAGAAAATTGTCTTAAGAGCATATATTTGATTATTTGAAATGACAAGCAAATCAACCTTTCAAGTCAATTCTTTTAATTATTTATTGAACAGCTCTAATCAGAACTAGAACAACTGCTATGTAATTATAACTGCATGTTCCATTAAACTTAAATGTTGGTTAGTGTATTCATCTGGCGTGCAGGCCAAATCCTAACCTCATTCACCAGCTGCAAGCCTGACTTTTTTAAAAACTGTCTTAGTTGGGAGAAAGTACAGAACAAATGTTTTAACATAATTCAAGAGGGCTTAGCTGCAATCTTCTGAGGTCAACAAGTTCAAGTTTTAGTCTTTTAATCAGTCTCCGTTTCAGCAGAGAAGAAACTGTATCTTTCATGCAGATGCCCGTCAGGGAAAGCCACAGGGTTTATGCGCTCTCTAAATCTGTCCATCCTAACAGACCTTGTCATGATCTGAACATGAGCTCTACTAGATCTCCTCAGAGCGGTGACGCCATTTCCAAGAAAACTGATTAGTCTTCGGGCGATGCTCTTATATACAATGAATGCTTATCTTAAAATTGACCTTGTCTGGTGGATGTGTACAGCATATGTTACCATGGCGACCTACCTAGGTTGAACAAAAACTGCCATCTCAAACCCAAAGAGTCCTGCTTTGGTGTGAAGTCTTCTAACGACGCTTTCTTTTCTAATTTTCTTTTTTTCTTTTACCTTTTTTTTCCTGACACACTTTTTGCCCATAAAGGTCAAAGGAGTTTCTTCATTTGTTACCACGTGCCATGGCTAAAACTGAAAATGGATCTCTGTCTTCCTCAGCCAGCTCACTGTAAAGAAGACGCGATGGCACGTTGTGTTTATGTATGTCTGCTTACAGTGAATGTCCTTGTTGTGTGTATTGTTCTCCATGACGGCCCAGACAGACAGCGTCTAGCCACTTGTCTGGAACATCGAGGACCCGGCTATGACGTTCAGCCGTGCAGATGTAGCAGACAGGCGGCTGCACAGAAACAAGGATTGTCCAGACACTCAGCACAGAGGAAGAAACAGGAAGGAAGCCTGACAGACAGACGGACCAACAGACAGACAGACACTTGTTTGCCTTTGTGCTTTCAGTCATTGGACGTGGTGTTGGAAAGACGGGGCAGAGCTTCGTATTTAAAACAGGGGCTTTTGTCCAACTCGGTGATGGTCAGGAACAAACCTGTGAGGCGTTGATTATCTAATCAACTGATTAGATAATCAGAAGAACATAATAGCAGTTAAGTTTTAGCTGGCTTTGTCCTTAATGACTCATTCTCAGTCTGAATTGACTTGCTTCATCACTTCTGGCAGAGAGAGGAGTGTGTGTGTGTGTGTGTGGAAACCCAAGGATAGTATAATTTTCCTAACACATGGAGCAGCATGTAATCTTTCAACTGATGTGAAAATAAGAAATCAGAAAAATTGGGCACAAGGGGGTTATCACAGTGCCTCAAGTGTGCCCCAAGTTGCCTGGTAATCAGCATGGTCAAAGATTGCTCATGCAGCTGTTTGATGACATTTATAATTTGTTGATATGCAGCACGGTAACACCTGCAAAGGAGTCTGCAGACACCAGCCGGTGGAGCAGGAAGGCTGGATCCATCAGGAAGTGCTCACACAAGTGAGACATGCTGGGGGGGAGGCTCAGAGGAAGGAGCTCGAGCAATCAGATAGCTGCATGGAACATAAAATACAGAATCTTTCCCTGCAGAGTTGTGGAGCAGCAGAGCAAAGTGGTTCAGATGAAGATTGTGATTCCAGTTTAGGGCACCTCAAAAAAAAAAAAAATCCCAACATGCATTTTTAAGTAAATTTCATTTATGAGTTTCTGAAGTTCTGTAGTTTTTTTTGGAGCTAAATTTAATAATTTCTTGCGTTTTACTCTAATCCTCAGCAATAGCTAATTTCTCACTGGATTTGGATGAAGTTTGTACTCAGTGTTGTTAAAACCCTACTTAGCCCATGCTGCACAATGTTTTGCAATGATTAAATCGTTTTCTACAAAGCTAATTCCTGTATCATTTTGATTTTTGGGAAACACATCGTGGCTTTGTGAAGTAATAATATTATGTGCGGTGAATAGTACAGAATTAGCTTTTTAAAAAGTATATATATCTATATAAAATGATTGAATAGTGAAACATTTTATATTTTAATTTAATCGATAAGGCCAAACTAACAAATTCATAAAGTATTTGGAGTGTTAGTAATCTGCAAGGTCCTGAATCAAAGTTTTAACCCGTCATCTAAGGTAGGCATGTCAGGCATGAATGTGAATTTCAAAGTTGCGTTAAATAAGCGTAAATCTTTCCATCTCTTCAGGTAAGTAAGTCTCATATTTTATCAGGGAACAACAATAAATGCGGTATACACAGACCTAAAATACAAGAATGAAGCCTTTTTATGCTTTAATGTACCTTCTATTTCTAGCTGTGGCTTCAAAGTCAACCCTGATCAAAACAAAACAGTCACAGATTAGCGTGTTGTGGTCCAGTTCTAATGAGGAAGACGGGAAAACAAACAACTGCAGGTTGACATGAAAGAAAGTCCTGAATAACATACAAAGCCGTGGAACCCCCTTAAATGGGTGTAGTGTCCCCGCAGGTAGGGAGAGATAGTTGGTGGGTAGAGGACAGGGGGAGGGGCAAAGAGAGAAGGAAGCAGGGATGAAGGGGGAGAGAGAGAGAGAAGGAGGGAGGGAGGAAGAGATGGGCTTCATAACAGCCCCAAGTGCTTTTGCACTAAGGAGGATTAGTCAGGCATATCTACTAGCGATTCTGTAAGACTGGGTTAACCCCCGGCTGAACCATGACCGGACATGCTTCTAGGTTTAGGGGTCAGAAGAAATGTGATGGTGATGATAATATTATAACAGTTTTGAGGAAGATGATGTAAGGCTGGTGTTGGGCTCTAAGTCAGGTACTGAAAACAGGAGAAAGCAGAGCAGCGACTCCCCAACAAGCTGACAGTTTAAAAACACTCCAGATTCCCTCTTTAGGACCTGTTAGACTTGAATTATTCACTCTAATCAAACATATTTATTTCCTGTGTCCAATCATGGCATTATTTTTTTGTGAATCAAGAAAACAAAAAAAGCCCTTGAAGATAGTTTGATTGATGAAATCTGAGGTTCACATTTAAAGATGCTAAGGCCTCCTCCCTCATGCAAACATAATACAACTTCATCAAGCTTCAATTAAAAATGGAATTCAGTATAAATGACCCCCCCGAATATTTATGATGTCCTTCATAGTAGAAGCATGTTACTACAAATATTAGAAAGGTAAAAATGTAAGAAATACAAAGTAAACAGCTGCAATTAAGTGATAAAAAGTGTGACAGTCCTTTAAAATGGTCAGTTGAATGAAATGATCTGGGGTAACTGGTAGTGGTTCTGATGTAAGTCTTTTGCTTGTAACGTTGCATTTGTTGAGTAAAAGCAGCTGCCCGTCCATCACGTACTCTACAGCTGAGCTGCCACCGGCTCATTACATTACTGAGAGTACGCTGGCCAGTTACATACACTTCAGTGGCCCCTGGTGTGCCTGGTACAATCTCCACGGGAAAGTGTTTTCATTGTGTGTCCGTCACATGCCTAGGATCAGGGGGTCTGAACAGGGTCACAATGGGAGCAGCGAGCTGCTGGAGGGTTCATGAAAAGTGTGAAAGAGTTACCCAGTGTCCTTTTACAAGGTTACTGAGGTGATCCTGGATCCACTTTGTGTTATCAGCACAACATAGCCCTAACAGAGGCTGGGTTTTATGACTCAGATGGTTCAGTTAATGCTCTCCGTTGTCGTAGCTCGTGTTCAGAGATGCTACATCGTAGTCTCTGGCTTGGCACAGTGCTGTCCGAGGACAAAGCATGGCTTAGGTGAGTTATTGAACAAACACAAGCACACATTACTCGTTCTGCATACTGGGTCTTGATCTGGCTTAACCTTTCTACCTCTAGCCTAGTTTCCCCGCCTGCCTGCGCTGGATTGAGAGCGGAGGCCTCTGATTGGTCCACCACTGCCCAACTGGCCTGTGTGTTCATGCATGCCAGGCGCATCATCTCCCTCATGACCTTGAATTTACCCCCACCCCCCATGTGTGCATTTGCCCCCTTGGCTTTCATCTTTAACGCCTGCCTTGTGCTTTGTTGTGCAGCCCTTTGTCTGGTCTTTCAAAGTCCCACCTCAGTCTGTCAAAAGGAGATGGATGGCTAGTTCGTTTGATAAATTCTGTCATGTTTTTTGTTTTTTAAATATATATTTATGTATAATTTCACAGCAATTCCAAAAGGGCTTTGTCACATTTGGGAAATTTTAAAAATAGCATATACCCCTCCCCAACACACCCACTCATATACAGAACACCTGCTTGTTGCTGTAAGTTAGTGACTAAATACTGAGATATTACTATTATTTCTTTGGTCATGTTTTCCAAATCAAAGTGCTTCATCTAAAAATAATTGTATCTACTCCCTTTAGAATAACCTTTGCTAAAAAAAAACCCTTGTCTAGCTGCTTATTTAAACCGAGAAAACATTCCTTTGGAGCCGGTTGTAAACATCTAGAATCTGGATTTTTGGGAGGAACCTGCAGGTTTATGGTTTATAGAAGATTTGAGGCGATGAGATCCTTTTAAAAGCAGCTGTTTCCTTCCCATCGAGGGCATCTGAGGATGTTGTTTCTAAAAAATAAAAGAATGTGAAAAGGAGACATCCAGAACGTGAAGCAACACCATCATCACGCCAAATGGTACAACAATCGACCAGGAAAAACAGATGCACTTATTACTGAGTCGGATGAATGAATTTAACTTGCTGCTGCCATCACATCCCTCCTTTCACCAGCCTTGTGATCTTTAGTCCTAATGTCTTCGCCCAGGTTGCTATCCGTGCCCTGCAGGCCAGAGGGTGAAGCTTGGGGCAAGTGCAGGTCACGCCAGATCCAGATCTCCCCCGGTAATCTCTGCCCCAGCTCTGAACCCTGGATCCCATTAAAAAGGATTTACATCCAATAGTGTAGATGTACCAAATGCAGTATTGCTTTCTTCTCTACTCATCCTTTCCACCCATATAAAAAGAAAACCCTGTAAAAAATTAAATATAAAAAAAGCAGCCCCCCCCCCCCCCTTTTTTTATTCGCAGCAATGAGATGGAGAACTGGGATGTGAGCAGAGGACAGAGCCACACCCACAGCGTGAGGGGAAAGGAAAGGGATTGGCTGGGAGTTTAGTCGTCTGTGAAAGCCTTTTATGGGATGTGGGCGCTTTGGCAGGTGTTGGCGCATGAGTAAAAAGCACATGGAGATCTCAGGGAGGCAGTGTGTGAGCTAACGAGGACGAAATCTAGACAAAGAGGAAGGAGAAGATAATTTGTGCTGTTTATCCCACCCTCCTGTTGTCTCTCCCTCCCCCGTCTTCCCTCTCATCTCCATCTCTAATTTCCCTCCCTCTGTGCCTCTTCCTGGTCTTTGCAGTAAGATTTGCTGTACTCTTCTCTGAGCTGTGGGATCTTCTCCGATCCCATTATTTGTGTCATGGTCAGTAGCTGAAACTATGATCTCACTTGCCTACGCGCCGTGTTGAGCCTACCGTCACACAGCGGTGATACTGTAGTTAACACCTGTCAGCCTAATTACCACTTTACTATCGATTGTTGAGTTTCGCACGCTCTGTCATGTGTTCTTGAGGATGAAACTCCTTATGCAAACTGAACAAAGTACATGCAACCCCCAAATATATCTCTAGAAAATTAGTTGCCTGGTATCTCAGCTTTCTGAGCAGACAATACACAAAATATAATTACCACCCTGACCAGTAACTCCCACAAAATCTGCCCAAATGACTTATTACGGCATAGTGTCCCTCCTCCTATACACCTCTCTAAGTGATCTTATAAATCTTGGCCTTTTAACATGGGAAGTTTAATACTTTATGTTACAAGTCAGACATCGGCAAACTGCACATGCATATACTTATATACATATATTTTTGCTCTAAAAAGGGCCTTCAAATTGTAAAATCAACATCATCCTGTATTTAAGAGGACTTTAAAGTTTTTAATTCATCATCCAGGGTGTGAAGTGTGATCAAATGCAGGTTATCTGCTATAAATTCCAATATTTGACCTGCGCATAAAAGCTAGTTGAGAAGTTAGCTGCCACACTGTGAGATGCAGCGAATCAGCTCCGAGATGGAGATTGCTGTCTCCGTCAGCATCTTGTACATTTTTCATTTGTGTCATTCGTCTCAGTGGTGGCTCTCCATCTTTGCAACCTCCTGTGACTTCCCCCCGTGACCTCGAATCAACACCCCGCAGGTTGTACACCTGCTAAAAAAGCTGCGCTGTGCTCCATCAATTAAACATGCAGGACAAGGGCAGCAAGAGTTTACAGTCTTTCTCAATGTGCTGATGGCTTGTGGCATAATACACTTAAGTCTGATGTCATGAGAGGGGACAGCAGAGGAGAAGTTCATGGCGGTCGTGAACTTTTTAAAACGATATGTACATTTTTAAGAAGATGCTTTTCTGCCATTTTAACTTATTTTACCACTCTGGTTTCAAGCTTTGATATCATTGTCTGGTCCCTTGCCTCCAGAGCTGCCAAGTAAGAAAGAATGTACAGCGCATAGATGATCAAATGTGCAACAGAGTTGATGAAAAAAATAACAGATTTCAAGGGATTACGGTGTTCCTGTCTGTTCTGGAAAGAGTTATGCGCCCCTAACGGGTTTACTGCCAAGGTGTTACGTGTTTTACCACTTCAAATATGAGTGCACAGAATGTGCTACTCTGTGAATTTACGTCAGAGGTCACAGAGAAGTCAATCACTTGTGTTCAGCTTGTAAAAACATGAATTTCTGGGCATGTAAAGTGGGTGTAGGATGATGTGAGGATGTGAGCAGCAGTGAGGGTCAGACGTACTGTATGTAAAATGTGTAGTACACTTACGTGCACATGGTGAAAACGTTTAAAGAAAAAAAAGTACTAGTATGGTCCAAGTAACTGAAAAAGGTCTTTGTCTCCATTAACTGTCAATTCCTCATTAGTCAGGTTATCGGAAGTCAGGAAAACCAAAAACATGATAAATCCTTAAAATCCCGAGAAGACATTTGACTGAAGATGAAAACGACTTCATGCTTACAACAGGTAACCACAAGAGCCAGAATGTTCATATATACCGTAAACGCTATTACCGGCAGAAAAAAAAATGATTTAAACTTTTCAAACCTCACATTAAGCTTTGAATAAGCTGCACAAAGAGAAAGCCAATGTGTAGAAAGAGCATCATAGCCCTCACAGACTTGATGATTTGGTACAGCCTGGAGTCCCCATGCACTTAACAGGAACATGTCTCCAAGTCCAAAGATCCATAAGTGTGAGATTTGGGATTTTTTTTCCCTCCTCTACTTCTGTCTTCTCCTCTGCTTTTTTTTCTATGTGTTTGTGAAACAAAATCCAAAAGATCTAAAAATGTCATAACCACGCTACCCTGACCCCAAAACTCGTGATCCTGTAGAACAGATGCTGCCTTGTCAATCAAACTTTTATTTTACAACTCATCTATTAAAGAAACTTTGTTATCTCAATTTAAAAGGCAGGTTATGTTCAAAGAGTAAAATAATAATATAATCATCTTGAATTTTACCATTTAGTCAATGGTAACACTCCATATGATTCATGTAAAATCATTTAACATCCACATCTCTTGGGTTTTGTCTGGATTGCAGTGATATTCAGTGTCCTTCTAAAACTACTACTGTATCCAAAGTATTTTCTATTTTATTTTTAAATGTTTGACTAATTATCACCAAAAGCTCAACACTTAAATGTTTAAATGCACAAAAACACCATTTCTTTGTCACATGTGATGTGAATGCCCCATCTTGTGAGATGGTTGGTGGAAAATGATCTTTTTTTCCCTGTGACGAAGTGACAAAGTCAACGTTTTAGGATCTAGTTTACAGATCATGTCTGCTGATATTTATGTTTAACATACTATCCTGTCTCTAGTTATGTTGTTTCATTTGTTTCAGTAGAAGCCAGCTGCTGCCAGAAGTAGCAGCCAATGAGCCGGCATATAATTCACTTTAGTCTTAGCTTATTGGATACATTCAAAAAAGATAATCACCCATGCACAGTAGTCATCAATCGTTCAAAAATTATTTTTTGTACCAGGCTGTAAGACTGTGTTCATTTCTGCTGTAAAATTGGAAGTGGAAATTGACTCTCCTTTGGAGCCTTCTCCTAGTGGTCATTTGAGGAGCTGCATGTTTTGGCTGTTTCTTTTTTTTTTCTTTCTTTTTTTTAAAGCCAGATGTTCTCCCTTGTAGTTCTGTGACTCCTGGATTAATAAAAGTGTGTGTATGGTTGTGTATCTGCAGGTCAAGGTGTGGTTCCAAAACCGCCGGACCAAACAGAAGAAAGACACCACCAAGGATTCAGATAAGCGCTCTTCCTCCTCATCTGAGTCTTTGGCCACCTGCAACATCCTCCGCCTCCTTGAGCAAGGCCGCCTCCTGTCCGGTCCTGCACCACCACCCAACTCCCTCCTCGGGCCCCCAGCTCACCCAGCAAACGGATCCCTGTTGAGCAGCCCGGGTGGAGGCTCGTCCACTTCCCCTGGAATCAGCAGCAGCACTCCACCCAGCTCCCTCCCAGGGGGGACATTCGGGCTCTCGCTGCCCTCCCTGGGTGGCACCCCACCCTCACCGAGACTGGGCGTCCCACCTCCTCACTCCCTCTGCTTCTCCATGCCGCTGCTGGGGGGCACTCATCATGAACTGACATCCAGCTACGGCTGCGGCTCGTCAGCGTTTGAGCCGTACATGAGGCTGGACAGGAAAGAGGCAGATCTTGGCGGGAAAAAGACGGTCTCCTAAGTAGCAGGTCCCTCTACGGGGAAAAGAGGAGACTGGGACTTGTAAGAGGTTTTCTTCTCAGTCTCTCGTCCTGCCACCTGTTTTGACACATGAGCAGCTGCAGATAGGAGAACAAAGCACCTTGGATAGTAAAAAACATCAAAATAGAAGTGGCAGGGTTGCTTTTTTTTGCAGCAGTAACACAAAGCGGTAAAAAGGACTTGATGGAAAGTGATCATTCCACTCTTCCGCATAAAAAAACAAGCAAAAAAAAAAAAAAACTTTCTTTCTTCAGGCAGAATTACTGTGAGTGTTTATTTCAGACAGATGTTTTCATCGCCACTCTCTTTACAGTGGTTTTACGTGATTCTTCACTTTTTGTCCAGTGAGCTTGTATGTGTGATTTTACTTTCTATACAGGCCTTCATTCACTGTTCAGGAAAAAACAAACAAACAAAAAAAAAAACTACTGATACTTGACATGAATATTTCAGTGTCTGAATGAGAAAAGTGGTGTTTCAAAGAGAGCAGTATGTACACATTTCTATTCCTGTTCAAGTGGCCATGTTTGATTTTTAGTTCATGTGCTATCATAATAGAAAGAAACCCCTTAAAAAATAGTAGCATTTTAATATCAGTCTGTTTGGTGTCCAGTCGTAGTTTTTGTAAAATCTTTATTTGGTTGTGTTTGTGTATGAAACAGTGTGTGTAGGATCTGGACAAACAGTGCAAACTCACATATCTAGATCTGATAGTATAAAGCAAAAAAGAACGAAAGAGAAGCGCAAAGAAGCTAGTAAGAGTTTGCCAAAGCGTTTATGAATAAAGCTCTGGAGGTGCGACACTTGTGCCCCTTCCAATCAGTGAAGCAAGCCAAGGTCAGGCTGAGAAAAAACGACCTCTGAACCCAGATTAAGTTAGAATCACAGACGTCTCAGCTTTTAAGAGACTCTAAATCAGACTGGGAGAGAGTTTGCAGACACACACGAACCCAGCCTCAATGTAGAGATTTCTGTCTCGTTCGGAGTCCAGCTGCACCTGCAGCTGATGAACTGATAGGTTACTCCACAGAAAAATTACTCTGCAACCGTTCTGACTTTTACTTCATCTTTTTCCTTTTTTTTCATTTTGTTTTTTGGTTCTTCTTTCCATTTTTCAGATTGAAAAGAGTTTTATTTTTTTCTGAAGCATTTCATGGCTCAGATTCATTGAGTAAGATATCATCCAATGAATTGACGAGGAAAAAAACTGAGTTACAGCCCAAGTTGGGATGCAGCATTATATGACAACATTTACACCCTTTCCCCCCCATTTGCTATTTGTTTTTCTTCTTATTCCACCAGCTCATCATATCCGTTATTCTGATGTCTTTCAAACCTGTTTTAGATGCATTAAGCTTTTTTAAACTTGTGTTTCCTCTTTTGCTGCGATGACATTTGGCTCCAGCTGCCGTCAAACCTCTCTCAGGCCTTTCTGTTAGGAAAGGATTTTGTCTGATTGCCCTTCATTGAAAGCACTTTATGTTTGCTGTTTTTGTTCCTCATGTTCTTGTAACTCGCGTTTCCACTTTTGAAGTCATTAACTGAACACACTGAAAGAAGGAAAAAAAAACCCTCCAGCGTTCACAGCTTTGTATAAGTTCATGATTATTAGTATTATTATTATCTTTCTAGGAAAGCTGATGTTCAAAATTAAAGTCCCTCGCTTTAATTTTTTTCCCCCTGATCTATAGATTTAAGCCTCAATTGACTTTGCGTGTTTGCATTTAGAAATCTTTAGTTAAATTCTTTCTGGACAGGAAAGAGGAGGGAATTGGAAGCATCTGATGTTTTATTTGTTTTGTCTACATAAGATGTCGTTTGTCCAGGTTTCTTTGTTGTCCACAGAAAGGCAAAAGCACCAGTGAGAACCTGCAATTTTCTACAGTTTACCCTCAATTTGTGCGTGTCAGATGAGTTATCGCCCTCTTTTCACTCCTGTCTCTTCCTGTTTTCCCATGGATCCTTTCAGTTTGCCTGACTGCAAAGCTTTTTTTTTATCTTCCTCTCCCACTCCCTTTCTCTCACACTTGCTGACTGTGGCTCAATGTGTATTTGAAAGAAAAAAAAAGAAAAGAAAAGTAAGAATGGACGCTGCCACAACATCAATTTACAAATGTGCTTACATGTAAAGGCCAGGCTACTTTCTACAGCCCCGTGTGTTTCCAGGTGCAGATACATTTTCCGGCTGACGGAAAGGCTCTGATCTCAGTCTGCCAGCTCGCCGGGCCTTTTTGCACCCATGTAGCAGCAGCTCCAAGCTGATAATTTCCTGCTGCTGTGTTCAGACTACAGCGCAGAAATGCTGCAAAAACCCTGCTCACAGCTCTTTGCCGCAGTACACCTGTGCTCTTGTTGAACACTATTATTTCCTATAAGCGCCATCCATAATTCACACGCTCTGGCATCAAATATTGAGCAGAGAAATGGAGCTGAGAGGTCACGAGGCTATCTTCTCATGTATGGCTGCTGTGCTTGTTCACTAAATATTTGTCTTTTCTCACGTCTGCATTGTCTCATTCAATTGTTGTGTAAGCACCATCTCTGCTCTTTTTAAATTTAATTTAATTTTATTTTATTACATTTTTTTTCCCCTCATTAGTGACTTTGGCTGCACAAAACAGATGATGCAAGAATTCTTGATTAGAAAAACCTGCTCTTTTTCAGCTCTTTTTTTTCCTCTTATTTCTCACCTGCTGTGACATAAATGCAGCACAGTGGATGAAAGAAACACGTTAAGTCTTCTCACATTTTATATTTCTCTCGAGATTCAGCACTGACTCCTTTTTCTGTCGCAGCTCAGCGGTGTTTTGTAATGTAAATCTGCAGTTACTGTTTTGTGCGCTCAGCTGAGTAGACGGAGGATTCAGCTGTGGTGAGACGGAGGAAGAAGAAACAATGTCAAGCCTTGCATAAACACCACTAAACTGGATGAATGTCCAGGTGACTGTAATGATGGTGACAACTGCTTTTATAGCCTTTCGGTTTCATTTTTAGTTCCACTTTATTAAGCTTCCTCTGTAGAAAATTGATTTTCTTTTCTGCTGTGGTGGAAGTTTTACTTTTTTTGTAAGCAATCTGTGACGACTTGCACTTGTTGAGTTAGTTCCATCATTTCAAAAAAAACAAAACAAAACAACAACAACAAAAAACAACAAAAAACACTGCAGTTGTCGTTTTGGTCACAGCATCAAGATTTACTTGAGTTTGTGTGGACGTCGTCCTTCATTTTAAAAAGAAACAGCTTCTGCTCGGTTTACGTTTTCATTATGCACAGCCAAGGTCCCGCAGAGGCCCTAACTTCTTTCTTTGAGCAGTAAAACTTACTTAATGTCAAGTTAATAGCACCAGCTACTACTTACAATGAACAAACTCTATGTACATAGATATGAATTTATATATAAATATATATATAAATGGGTCTTTACACAAGGTATCTCCATGTCTGTTCCATGTGATTTTAACAGAAAGAAAAAAAAATGTGAAAGAACGTTCAGAAAAAAAAAAGACTTTATATATGCTTTACAATTCTTTGTCTCATTAACATTTTGCACTTATTTAAAGAGGCTTACTTCAGTTTCTGGGCTGTCAGGGCTGTTTTCACGCTCTGCTAAGATATTGTACAATATGTATATGTATTTTTAATCATATGCATATAAATATATGTCTATGTAATTTGTTTCTTGTGTTCTTTTCAATTTTGCACTTGTCGCTGCCTCAAGGCCAGATGTATTGATATTTTCTCTCTCATTTTTTTTCAACGGAATATGTTTTTTCATTCATCTGGATTTCTCCATTCATGAGGCATTTGATTTGCTTGGTTACAACCCTATTAAACATTTTGACTTCCTTTTATTCATGTCGCAAATTAAGGCGGTGGAATTTCCACCTCCTCTGGTCTTTGACAGACGCAAGAAGCCTTTATATAGATTGCACTTTTAAACATGTTTTGATTTGCATTGTGGCACAAGAAGAAAAAACAGACTGAACGATGTCCTAGGTACAGCAAATAAATGAGAATATTAAATATTATTTTCTTCTAAAGTAGTTTATCACCAGTTAGTCAAATTAGTTTAGCAACACACAAGCTTAATCAAAATGAAAAGAGGCGTTTATTCAGGATATTTCTTTAGATGTATGCAGAATCCACAGCCAAGTGTTACACATTTTATCCTTAAACCATTATACTTTAAATTTCAAAACCTGAATGATGTTGAAATTTACAAAAAAACAACATAAAAAAACCCCAAAAAAACATACATAGAGCTCCTTTGATCAAACAGCTCAGAAAAAGTCAAAATCAGGATTGCATTTGCATTAAAGGAAAGATTAATATGTAATCTAACATGTAACATGTAATCTTTGCAGAGGACAACTAACCATCAACATGTTCTCAGTAACTTTTATCACTACTTGTCCTCATCAGTAATGTGTTTGAGTGCATGCCAGCAACGGAGCGTGTGCTGGTAAAAACAAAAGGGAAACTTGTTTTTCATACGCACAATAGAGCCTGGATCCGCTCTGCAAACTTTAATAGCTTTACTGGTCTAACTTGTTCGCATGGCAACACCGAATACTCCAAAATGCTGCTGTCTTACATATTGCATGTGTGTCAGTGCTGCAAAACACGGTATTCTCTTCTCACTTGTTCTCATCCAAGGGCAATAAATGCTGTTGTATCATCAAAGGAGCTATGAGACATCGACTGTGACAGGGCTTAATGTACTTATATCATTATAGTGTTTTAATTATGAACAAGTGAGAAAATCTGTGTGAGGATGGTGGAGGAGTGGTTAGTGTTTATGTCACAACCATTAAAATCACTCTGACTTCAAACCAGTCAAGGTAAAAAGTTTCCAGTTAATTTCATTATGTATTTGCTTTTCTTGTCATCTGTTGACTTCTGTTTGCAAGGCTTTAAAAATGTTACACTATTTAACCGCCGCCTAAGAAAAAAAACAAACAAAGACCACTAAAAGGATGCCTTTTGCATGAGTCAAATATTTCATTTGAGTGAGACGGAGACATGCACAGTTTCATGATTTCGGTATTCAATATTGAACTTCTACAAAGTTCATGAGTAACGCTGATGAAGTTCAGTGTGAGATTCACGAACATCGCTATGAATCCATCATCTGCTTCGAGGTTTTCAAGGCCACGGATTGTGTCACACAATCACATTTTGATTATTTCTTACTAAAATTGCTAAATTAAATGTCACTGTGAGGAATAATCAATGAAAGAACAAGATGTAACTTTGTCAAAGCTGTAAAGGTAACATAGCGCATCCATCCCCTTGTTAGCCCAAACTTCAGTGAGGGGCACCTCTTTAAGCTGGGACAATTGATCTGTGGGGTGCCAATTATAGTGATTGGCACCTTTATTTGAGTGAGGAAGAGGCGAGAGGACCGGCAGAAAGGAGACCAGATGGGTGGCCTGTTTGTGAGGAGGATGGGGAGGATGGTGGGGAGGTGGGGAGGGGGGGAGGGGGGTGTTGGGCGAGCAGGGAGGGGTCGGTGGAGCAACTGTCTGGCAGCAGAGGAAGAAACTGTGGCGATAAACAGCTTCCAGAGAGGAACAGCAAGACTGAGCTAATTGTTTTTTGTTTGTTTGTTTTTTATCGCTGTTTTTAACTGGTTACGTCCCTTCAGATGCCATTTTCACGTATGCTGACGCCATTTTCCCACTGGAAAAAAAAAAGACTCACAACCAACAGTATAAAGCAAGAGTTCATAGGTCATAATTTCAGTGCAGCAAAACCCTTAAATAAAAATTGGACTGAGTCCAAGTCATTTAATTTAATTTAATTTAATTTCTATATATTATAGTTCTATATTCTATAGTGATGGCGCCTGTGGTGGTAAGCCATCAGCTTCACCTCCATCGTTTGCTCAGCTTATTGTTTGTTGTCACCTTATTGCTACATGTTTTTTGCCAAAATGTCTCCACTAACCTGCCTTTTCATGTTCGATCTGCAGGATCAGTTGAGGTTTTTAAATCAGCTCTAAAAACACGCTTTTTCTCCCTGGCTTTTGATTAGTTTCAGTGGATTTTGGCAAAATTTTCATTTTTATTTTATTTTATTTTATTTTATTTTATTTTATTTTATTTTATTTTATTTTCTGTATGCCTTAATATGGGTCACATTTTATCATTCTGTTTTAATCTGTACAGCACTTTGGTCAACCTCGGTTGTTTTAAACTGTGCTCTATAAATAAAGTTTGAGTTGGGTTGAGTTGAGATATTTTTAGTCAAATCAACTCAAACCATATTCTCACACTTACCTCATCACCTCCCAGAGATATGCAATACTTAAATTATTATTAAATTTGTTCTGCCTCTGTGGTGCCCTTATTCCACCTCTGTGCTTTGTGAAACACGGATGGGAAACAACCTCACATTTCATTCGGCTGCTGTCAGGACTCTGTTGTGCTGTGGGAGGAAGTCGCAGAGGTGTAACAGGGGTGAAGCGAGTGCTGTGTGAACTAGCATAACAGGGGTGCCAAGATGGCTGGAAACTCCATGGAGAAGATGAAATAAATCAGTCAGAGGGATTTTGAGATGGGTGTTGAGGCATACATTATGAACGCCATGTAAGTGAAAAGAAAGCTAAAGATGATGGGAAATTAAATACCATCAGATGGACTGGGTGTATGTATTATTGTCATGTCACTTCATGTGGCAACAACTTTTTAAAAGGAGAAAAAGGAGCACAAGCAGCTTTTTTCATTCTCTAGTATGAATTATGTCTCATCTTTATGCCCCTTCATAATAAAACATAAGGATTAGTAAGCAATTAAGTAAAAGAAAAAAAATAATTGTGCCATAAGCACCTTTGGCCTTTGCAGTGTCCTGTTTTGTTTAAGAGAACATCAGATCAGTTCCACTTCAGCTCACAAAAGCTGTTTGTTGTTCCTCTGCAAATGAACTCTTAGCTCCACATTAGGTCTGATTCTCTTTTAGGCGACACTGTATGTATTTGTGTGTCTGTGTTTCTGGAGGGTCCACAGACCCTCAGGAATGCTTCACTGTCCGGACACCCCCGCCTTTTCTCCCTTGCTCTCCATCCGCCATCCCTGTATTGCCCACACCTCCTCCCTCCCCCTATAAAGCAGCTCAGCGGCCCATCAGGGGGGCTTCTCCACTAATTAGGGTCACTAATTGGAGGGCGGCTGGGGCAAAGACCCCTCCACACCTGCATGGTCATGTGACTTTAAAGAGGTGCGGAGGGTCAAAGGTCGTGCAGTTGGGGTGGCGGTGGGGATGTTGGATTAGTTTAACCGAGCAGATGAAGAGAAGGGTAACAAGATGATAGAAATGGGAAGAACAAAGCTGTTACAGTCAATAAAACTAAAAAAAAAGGCATATATACATATACATACATACATATATATACATATATGTACATATATGTATGTACGTATGTATGTATATAGATATATATATATATACATACATATATATGTATGTATATATATATACACATACATATA
>JBAMYA010000010.1:7977389-7991292 GCA_037176975.1 Arrhamphus sclerolepis
CCAAGCTGCTGTCAGATGGCATTGTGATTGAGCTGTTGAAATATCCTGTTATGTTCGGTTTGCGTACGTGTGTATGTATGTATGTGTGTGTGTGTGTGTGTGTGTGTATGTGTGTGTATACATATATATGTATATATGTGTGTGTATACATATATATATATATATGTATAGAGACAGAGAGAGAGAGAGAGAGAGATACAGATATATACATGTAGAGGAAGGCACATTTAAGGAGACATATAAGGTTCTTTTATCAATACTTGACGAAATATAGAGAAATGTTCTATGGAATGCTTTCAGAAGCGGTGTGTCTACTTGGAATCAGGTCATTCAGCTTTGTGCAAGCATGTAAAATTGCATTTAGACAAAAAAAAGATCTCATTCAGAAACTTACATTTCCCTTATATTTTTCCCTCTTTTAGTTACAGTTTCAATGCAAATCATATTTTGAAATGACACAGGTCAGGAAAAGAAAATCACATCACATAATCTCATAATGGAAAGCAAAGCTAAAGTAACATAAATTAAATTTCTCTGACCCATGCTGACTCATATCAGTGCTCAACATGGCTCAACATACACCGATCAAGCCTAACATTATGACTTCCCAAAGTCCTCCTTATAGTGTTAAAAGTTCTCTGACCAGCCAGAGTGTGGACAAAGAACATCTGAAGGTGTCCTGGAGTGTTTGGTACTGGGCCATTGGGCCCCGTGGGTTGTGGGGTGGGGTCTCTGTTGAAGGGGATTGCCTCCCACGAATGCCATCAGGTCCCATCAGATTGCTGTCTGTGGAGTTAAATGAACAGCTGTGATTCATTGCTGTGTTGTTTGAGCACTTCCTAAAAAACTGTTACTGCTCCACTGCTGACCTGGTGTGTGTGTATGTATATGTGTGTGTGTGCATGAGTGGGGGTGTTTAAAATGTTGAGAGTGTAATTGGTCTGCAAAATTTTCTAGATAGCTGCCAAGTGCCAAAATAGGATTAATATGAATACGAGGATACAGGTTTTCTCAGCATAACATTGCACTGTAGCAAGATGACGACTCTTTCTTATGTTACCTTATGCCTGATTGGTGTATTGTGTATAACATAGGCTGCATTTAGACTGCAGGTATTGATGGTTACTTCCTAATTAATGTCTATGCATAGCTGATTTTTTTGAATAAATATTTACATCATCTTTTAAAAGCAAGTATTTGATATCTCCATCTGCACTGGTTTCTAGCTGGGGAAACTATGTGAAAGGTACAGTACCGATCAACACCCTGATTCTTCCAGTTTTTTATTCATTCCAATTAAGTTCAAGTCCAGTGACTAGTTCAAAATGGTATAGGGGTAACTAGTGAACATTCAGTAGTCCAACATAATGTACATTTCATTATCATACAAAAAAAAAGAACAAAGCAAAGCAACTTCCAAGTGCTACACGTTTATGGGAACTTCTGCAACAGAGTTGGGAAGAACTTTCTGAAGAATATTTGATTTCCATTGTAGAAGAATCCCTCGAGTGTGTTCAGCTGTTCTAGCGACCAAAGATGGTAAGTTGCTTTACTTTGCTTTGAAAGGATATTCTGTTAGAGTTTTTGAAGAGGCAGTTACTACAGAAACCCAAATGCGTCTTATCAAGCAAAGAAAACGTGGAAGATTTTTTTTTTCATGATATGTCCCCTTTACAAAATTAGGGCTCAGTCAGAGGTTAATTGCCAGGTGACCTCAAGGGCAGAGAGCTCAGTGGAGGCCCCAAACCCGCCTGCCTCTCTCAGGTCTCATGGACTAAGTGATGTCTCCTTGTTTTGACATGATTCACACAAGAGTTGGGCTTAGGCTTGTCTGAGGGGTTCACAGCTGCATTCCTGAGAACCAAACGGACCTGAAAGCTTGGTGTTGCAAGAAGGAGGTTTTTTTTTTGGATTTTGAATTTATGAAAAAGGCAGGATGCCAGAGAAAGTTAAATATGTGGACATTTTGGTTGTTTCACATTAGAAGACACATTGGATGATGGATTTTAAAGCATGGATTGTTCTGATATATCAAGATTGTAAACTATATCAAACTATATCAAGTTTGCTTCAGTGTCGGTGAAGGAAGTGCTGCGTTCACCGATGCACTTCCTCACCAGCTCGATAACTACCAAGATGGCTCCTTTTTCCTCAGATCATTTCTAAAATAGTACTAACTCTACAAGTGGTAGCCCTCCCTGAACAATCTTGGTGCAAAGCCAAAGAGTAAATCAAATCACTGGTCTGGGAGAGGACAGATAACAGAGCACAGTGCCACGAGATATGTGATGAAACTGGCAGGTCTGCTCTGCCTCCCAGGCAGAGTGCTTCTACAACCCTGATTTCTAGGAGGAGTGGGAGGATGAACAAACGTCCCAAACAACCAAGCACGGAGCTTCAAAACCAATATGCTCTGCTGTTACAGGATGCTGAATCTTCAACTGACCTTTTATCTCTTAACAAAAGGATGAAAACTGATAGCATGCCAAAAGAGAAATGCCACAGAAAGCGCTAAAGCTTTAGGCCTCATACTCTTCACACTGTGGGTGACGTTGCTGAAAGAGAGGTAAAAAGAATGTGCGGCAGAAACACCAAGGACACGGTGTCTGACATAAAAGAGAAAATTCTGCATGTTGTTGCTAAACATCCACCTGTGGCCACCATTGTTGTGCACGTTGGATCAAATGATATTGTGAAGCAGCAATCACAAGTTTTGAAATGGGATTTTTTTCCCCCAAATGATTAAAAATGGTTAGTTCCTTAAAAGCAGAAGTGTTTATCAGCAGACCCGTTCCACCAGGTCAGAGGATGACCTGGTGGAACCAGTCCGCTTGACAACCTACACACCTCTTTGAGGCACCCTCCTCAAATGCTTTGATCAAATACTTTGGATTTGATCATTAGTAGGGGCATTTCCAAGACTTTTGTGACTGACGTCTGATCATTTTTCTGTTGTTTGTTTCCTGTGACTCAGTGAATGAAGTTGTAGATCATTTCCATTTCAAAATTTCAGATATCATTGATTCCATTGCTCCCATTTAGGTGAAGAAGAAATCCAGAAAATTTGAAAAGCAAACAGTATGTCAGCATCTAGTCAAAAACCAGTGTCCATTACAAACCAATTCAGACAAAATGACAAAAATCCAATCACAAACAATATATATCAACTAAATCTCTCTCCCTCCTGCTGACTTGATATTTTACCCACAGCTTTTTAAAAAATATTTTTCCTTGTCATGATTCAAATGGTAAACTAATATCTTTTGTAAGTTGTTTTCCCTCAGACCTTGAAAACTGCATCATTAAACCACTGCTGAAAAAGAAGAAGCTGGGCAAGATGCTAAGGCAAAACTATGGTCCCATATCGATAATTCACCAGTAAGATTTTGGGAAAAGTCAAATAAATAACTTCTCAACACTGACCAGCTACTTTGACGTCTTCCAGTCAGGCTTTCACACTGAGACTGCACTTGTCAAAGTCATCAGAAACATCTGGCTGAAGACACAGACTGTTGGTTTTATTGGACCTCACTGCAGCATTTGGCCCTTTTGATCAATTATATATCACTTGAGAGAATAGAGAACTGGCTCGGACCTTTTGGCACAATATTAGACTGGTTTGAGTCTTACTTAATGGACACGGACTACTTTTGGCCCTTTTCCACTAGTACCTACTCACCTCGACTCGACTCACCTCAACTCTACTCGCCTCGTTTTCAGTCGTTTTCCATAACAGTTCAGTACCACCTCAATGTGGGCGGGGCCTTCTTGGTAAGGCAGCCAGAAATGCAGTGACGTCTTTATATGCGACAACAAAAATGGAGGACGTTGAGGCGTCCTCATTTCACCACGGAGAAGGCTTGCTTGCCATTTTTAGTTTAGTTATAAAAATAAAGTTGTAAAGGTAAAGTAAATTACAGACGTTGCCGAGTTTTAAATATGGCGCCCAATCAGTGGCCTGCATCCTGGTGACGTTGCATTTTCAGCCCGACTCAGCTCGGTTGGAACCCCAGTCAAGAAGGTATGAAAAAAGGAGGTGCGAGCCGGTACTACGACCTAGTGGAAAACCCTTAAAGCAGACTAGAGTGTTATGGTTCAATATCATTGCTTTAAGTAACTGCTGGTCTGTTATAGGTTAAAATGAATTAAATGGGGGTGAAACATGAACTTCACACCCACCATACACACATCTACATCCATCATACTGCACTACACCAGTGTGTAATGCAGTATGATGGATTTGTCCTTGTCTGTCCTTGTCTGTCTTAATGTGTTCCATTGTTGTTTTTTTGTTTGCTGTTTGCATTTTTTATTTTTATTTTTATTTGCTTTTTCTTCTTCTTTTAGTCATCTGACAGAATCATGTTCAAATAAAGTTTGTTAGATTAGACTGTCAAGAGGGCTGAAGTACTCTCTCACCTGTGCACTAGGAAATCACTGCAAGATCAAACTGCATATACAAGTTTTTTTGTCAATCTTGACACGAAACCACAGCATACATGCAGACATAAAATAAATAAATAAATAAAGAAAATTAAAATAAAGCAGACTAGAGTCGAGCGGAGTAGGTACTATTTGAAAAGGGCCATTAGTGTCAATAGGTAACTAGATCCTGACAAAAATAAATGAATAAATACATGCAGAGTTCCCCAAGGATCCATCTTGGGACCTCTCCTGTATTTTATTTTTGTTTTCTTTGGCTCTATTGACTTTTATTCATGGTAGTTGAGAGGAAAGTGGGGGAGAGAGAGGGGAATAAATACAGCAAAGGGTCACAGGCCTGCTTTGAACTTGAGACCACTGCAGGAGAACCACAGCCTCTGCACATGGGCTGCCTGCTGAAACCACTGGGCCATGCAGCAGCCTAATCCTCCCTTCTTTAATGTCTACATTCTTCCACTACCTAAGACTATAATAAACTAAAGATAAGTTACCATAACTATGCAGATGACACACAACTTTACATTATTAGCACCAGATGACTATGAACCAGTACAACCATAGAGTTTCTTCAGTTGAGAAGAAACAAACAAAACTGAAGTAGTTAGTATTTTTGGACCTGAAGAAAAGCGATTAAAAGTCAGCACACAGCTTTAGTTATTATAGTTAAAATCCACTGATCAGACCCATAATCTGGGTGCAGTCATGGATTCAGACCTGGATCTTCAGAGACACTCAGACTCAATCAGACCAGTGCAGCTGGTCCCAAACGTTGCAGCTCGAGTCCTCACTAAAACCAAGAAGGTAGATCACATCACTCCTGGTCTGAGGTCTGAGGTCTGATTGTCTTACTGAGGTCTGTTATTATTGTGTCAACCATCCAGACCACTCGGGTTGTAGTCTTCTAAGTGGTCTATTCTAAGCAGAACCAAACATGGAGAAGCAGCATTCAGCTTTTACACTCCAAACATCTGGAACATCTGCAGAAATTTTGAAGCCCTTTGTTAAGGTTCAAACTTATTTGCTTACAGCTGCATTTGATTGACTTTTCTAAGCCATTTTATTTAAACCAATTTATTTTTAATACTGCACACAGTAACTCTAACCTAACTTTTACTGCCTTAATTACACCAACGCGACCCGGTAACGGATGAAGCGGAAGAAGATGGATGGATGGATGGATAATTACACCAATATACTGTATTGTTTCCATTTGATTTTCCCCCCATTTTCTTTGCATTTATCATATCTTTGTTTTATTTTTTCTCATGATTTAAAGCACTTGTTGTCTTGTTTCTGAAATGTGCTATACAAATAAACTTGCTTTGCATTTACAACTGTTTTTTCTTTAATTTTCTCAAGTTGTATGTTATGTGTATAATTTAATTTCCCTTTATGCTTATTTGGTGTCATGTTTTATGTTTCATTTAGGTGGTTTGTGTCTCTTTATGTGCATTTAAAGTCTGTTCCTCATCGTTTTGTGCCTCTTGTTGATCATTTTTGAAGATCCAAAGTCATTTGCTTTAAATTCTGTTTTTTTTCCTTTTTTTTTTCAGACACTAGATTGTTTTAAATCTCTATGTATGCATGCTGAAATTCTTTGTTTTAATTTAGTTATTTAGCATTTTTGTATTTTTTTTTTTACCACCCGTTTTGATAATTCAAAAGCTTTGATTCATCTTTCTTTTGAGTGTTATATTTTATAACAGGGGCTTTTACAAACATTTATTCAGACAAAAGGGAAATACAGAGAGTAACAACATTTAATGGACACAAATTGTAATTCACAACATGTTAGACTGAATTGTAAACAGATTTGGAAAAACATGCACCTACAAAAAAATGCTACTACAGGAACAATAGTGTGAGCTCCTTAATTATTGTTTCTCTCTCTTAAAAAAAAATAGAAGGATATTTGCAGTGTGAATAAAATCAATATGTCATAGAGACCAAATCAAAAGTTCGTAATGGAGAAACACTGCAGCAGGATGAGAAATATTATAGGAGGAAAAAAGGTGACTCCTGATGAACAAACTGTGAAAATCAAAAAATGATCTAAAGACATTATCAAAAAATTTGACAGAAAAAAACAAAACATAACAAAAACAACAAAGAAATCCTAAATGGCTGCAAAGTGAGAATTCAGAAGCATAAATTTTGTGGAACTGCAGACTAAGAACGGTCACTAGAAAATGTAAAAGTGTCCAAACGAACGAACAAAAGACGATCATTCAAGGATGAGATATTGTGCAAAACGTCTGCAAAATGCAAAGCTGGATACACAAAACAAACAGAAATCATATCTGCTGATTTTGTTTTCCTTCTGGTCTGGATGTTAGTGGGACTACTGGGGGTCCATTGTTTCATATGTGCTGATGATGTATCACATACATTAAATTAAAGAGTTCTCCTTCGTTAATGAGGGTTTCACATAGATAACAATCCTGCACATACTGCACAATTATTCTGCACTGATTTTAATACGTGAGCTTTTCTTCTGGACATATTTTGAAGGTTTGCTGATGAATTGTTGAGCAAAGCAAACAAACACATTTTCAGAGAATAAAAGGATTTAATTTTTGGTCCCATCTGCAAACAGCGGTATCAAGGCCTAATGCAGGCCAAAATGTGGAAAAAACAAGCATTTATACCAAAGAATAGTGGGTGACCCATCACGATCATATTCTATGACACTGTGCCATGCACACACACACACATGCTCACACACAGTCCATCCCTGCTGCAAAACTTTTTTTTCTTTTCCCCATTTCAAATTTCAAACCTTTCACAGAGCTGAATGAATCTTCACCCTGCATACAAAAAAGTCTAGCTGATGACTTGAAAAATTGAGATTTCACATTGTGCTTTGCCCTTCTGCACATGAAATCTGATTTGTGGTGTAGCGGGATGAGAAAAAATAGGTCATTCCTGTGCACACTTTCCACCTTTGGATTGATCAACGTTTTGGCTGCAAAAAACTTTCAATTATGGAGAAAAATTCCCTTTCAATACCCAAATCGTTCCATTAACTGCAATACTGACTCTGCATCACCCTCCCCTAGTTATTTAGCCTTTATTCAAATAGTTTTATGGCGATATTATATATGTGTGTGTGTGTGTGTGTGTGTGTGTATACACATACATACATATATGAGTGTGTGTGTGTTTTTTTGTTTTTTTTTTGCTTATATAGTTGCTTTTCTTGTTTGACTTGCTCAGTTGAGTTTTGGAAAGTGATCACACCTCAAGGCCACAAGATGGTCCCTTCATTTATTTCCTAGAGCATAACACTGCTGGTCTATAAAACAGCGATCAGTCACCAATTAACTAACCTTGGTGGAAATGTAAAATCTTATCTTTTAAATCAACAGAGTTGTCGTCTATTTTCTTTTTCTTTTTTTATACCTTCACCCTCTGTCTAATGCACACTGATAATGTATAGCAGAGTGCTTCCTAATGAATTCAAGGTTTTACGCAGAAAGCTTGTCATATTTTATTATGGACGCATACTTCAAGACTCACCATAGTGACAACACATTCATGGGAAGCCCAAAAAAAAAAAAAGAAGAAGAAGAAGCTAATTAGATACTCAGAGGGAATATGTTATTTAGATTTCAAGGGTATGAAAGTGGTTTTGAAAATAATAGCTGAGACGATGATATGTGGAGTTCAAAGTGCAGGTAAAATGTGGTGTTTGTTATAAAACAACAGATGAAGCAAAGGCAGGACTTAAGATCCTGCGTGTGAAATCTTAATAGACTGGCTGCATGTCCTTGTTTGTCTTAACCCTCAGTGATCCACTGTTGCAAATTTGCAACATCCATTTAAAACTGTAGTGGCTCTTCCTGACTGAATGTAGCAAAACCCACATGTTTTTTTTACATGAATTTATCCAAAAAAAAATGAATGCTTGGGTCTCATTTAATGTCACATGCTGCTATACTGGACTCTTAAGTATCCCTCAAAACTTAAGGACACTCATTTAATGGGAATTAGGTTTTATGAGTGTATCAGTGTTCTTTAACTGTCACTTGATCAGAAATCATTGAAGATGAGCTCTGATTCCTAATTATTATTATCATTATTATTGTTTTTTGCTGCTGACAGGTTTCTTTTTGTTTTAAAAGTAGATAATAGATTATTTTGTAATATATATATATATATATGTATGTGTGTGTGTGTGTTTCACATATCATTGAAGCCTCAAATTAAGTTCTCATTTTATTTTATTTACAAACCCAATTCCAAAAATGTTGAGACAAAAAGCTAAGATGGAAATAAAAACAGAGTGCAATGATTTGCATATCTCATAAACCCATATTTTATTCATAATCGAACATCAAGAGCATTTAAGATCTTGACACTTTTAGCATTTCGTGGAACACATCTGTGACCACAACTCAATGTGCAATTCACAGATGCTAGTTAAAGCTTTAAAAAGCAAAGAAGAAGACATATGTGAACACGATCAGGAAACGCCGCTGTCTTCTCTGGGCCAAAGATCATCTAAAACCATCTGAGGAAAAATGAAAAAGTGCTCTGTGGTCAGATGAATCAAAATTTGAAATTGTTATCGACAGATAAGTTCAAAACCTTGAATCTCTGCCAGAATGAGGCCGTATGAGGTTCCATCAATGGTACACAGGGGTTTTAGAGAAGCCCAGGACTGTAGAGCAGCTAGAATCCTGCATTACACAAGGACGGGACAACATTCGTGTCCTAAAACTCGAATAACTGCTTTTCTCACTTCCCAGACTTTTACCCACAGTTGTTAAAAGAGGAAGGGATGCTACACTATAAGCATCAACCTGCTCCAAATCTTTTGAGATGCGTTGCTGCAAGTTTCAACATCTGATATTTTTCGTTTTTGGTCTATGAGATTTGCAAATCATTGCATTTTGTTTTATTTATGTTTACACACTAACTGGGTTGTAGTCTATCTTTTATATTCAGTCAAAACTGTGCAGACATCATTCCTACATCAGTATCAGCTCTTCATTTGGATCATTCAAACAGGTGTGGCTTGACCCTGCGCATCCCCTGGGTCACTGCAGCTTACCCTCATTAGAAACAGGGGGTCTCGACCCAGTCCATCACTCTATTTGTGTTCTCCCTAATAAAGCCAATACGACCACACATGAACCAAGGTTCCTACCCAGAGTGTAACCTATAACCTCTGGAACCTCGCTTCATTCTTTGCCTCCATTCACACTCCGTTCACTTGAGCTTCAGCAATCCGTTTAATCAGTGAAAAGGGAAAAGACACATATGGACTCAAGAGATCACTTCCTCATCCTGCCCTCGGCTCAGTCAGGACACCCACACACATACACACACACACATGCACACGCACACAGAAACCTGTAGGCGTCCTCATGCAGTATTTTTTTCTGGGCTGGACCAAACATGGACGGAGCTTTGGAGAGGCAGAGCAGGATTATTTTTTTTGGGGGGGGGGGTTGTTGGGGGAAGGGGGGTTGGTGGCGGAGGTGGGGGAGGTCCTCTCCACCCCCCACCCCCCACCCCCTGCCTCTTTGCTTTTCAACGGACGTGTGAACAAAAGCCTGGTCAAACTGTCGGACTCGCAGCCTAGGGTGTTTACTGCTCTTGTATCTATCACCAACAAATCAAGCTCGGCCCCCTCACCACCACCACCACCACAGCGACACTCCCCCTGCTGCCCCTTTTCCCCTTGAGCTGCCTGCCTGGCTGTATTGGGAACAGCAAATTAAGAAACCATCCATCTGGGTGTGATCACCAATTACATGGCGAAACTGTCAGCATGCATTAAGGCCTGCAGGGAAGGCGGGCGTGTTGGGCGGCTTTTACGAAAAGAGGCAAGGGAGTGAGAATTTGATTGAAAATATGAACAATGTATTCAAGATTTGCATCATTAATGGTTCAAAACCTTTCAGAAAACCCTGAAATATGACATTAAAAGTTGTGCATCACATCTAAGCTTTTTCATTTATTTATTTATTTATTTTTACTGGCATTCCACCCAAAGCAGATCCTCTTAAAAATGATAATGAATTAATGCTTTTATCAAAAAGCATAGAATGTAAGAGATATTAAAATAAATAAATGAATTAAAAAAATCAATGACGCTTATGGCTGGCCTCCTTTTGTTGCTGCTCACTGTCACAGGCGGTGATTCCCTGTAACACTTCTCCTCTGGCCAGCTTTCTCACAACACAATAGGACCATCATTAACTTTTTGCTCCATCGGAATGCTGAAAGACCTCCACGACCAAACACCCCCGTGCCCTCCCCTCGCTCCTCCATGCATCCCGCTTTTCTCTCTGCTCGCTGGCTTTCCAGGCTCCTAATTTGTGAAGACCAGGTGTGCACAGATCCGCAGAGGGGAGGCGGGTGTGGGGAGTGGGTTGGAGGGGGGGGGCGGGGGTTGCACACAAAGAGGATTCACAAATAAGACAGCATTGGTTTTGACAATTGCAGATTTTTGTAACTATTGCACACATTAATTTCTGCAAAACCATTCAGATTAGCTTTCAGCTTTTTTAAACTAAACTTCAGTTCATATGAGTTATGGATCAATGCTCTCATTTTAATGATGCTAAAGGTGCTAATGCCATGTGTTGTTGCCATGGAAAAGCTACGTATTCCCTAGTTTCTAACTAAGAACCAACACTTGTTGCCTACACAGTCAAATAAGTTCATTTTTTAGAATAGCATGCTTGTTATTCATGCTCTGCTAGCTAGAACTGGAAACTGGCACATTGCATACATTTGCTCCTAAATTCAAGAAGTGAACTGGAATATTTCAATGTTCTTGAGGTAAATCCTGCTCCAAAAAACACTGGAAGGAGGAGTTTTGCTGCTACGTAAAAGCATAAAAGCTGATTCTGCATCAAACTGACACCATGTACAAACACCGCCAGACCCTGAACGTGAAAATCCAAATATAATCACATGCTGCATTTGTTCACTTGATAGATTCTTTGTGGTTTTAAACTTATTCAGAACAAATGTAAAAATGTAAAAATGGCTGATGCTCAACATTTATCAGCAGCAACTCGTATAGGATAAACCGGTATTTTCGTTGCTTATCTGTCTGAACAACATAAAAACAAGTACATAAAATGAAGCACAGTGCTGCAAGATACAGCGCCGCAGAAAATAAACTAAACCGCCATCTAGCGTTTGGTGATGTAATTACAGAGTGATGCAAATGACAATAGACAAACATGAATGGGAATAGCAATATTTGGCCTATAAGTAGGCTTTGTATGTAGGGCTACGTCGAAACATGAATCATAATGATGATGTAGATTTTAGCCTTATTTTTGGTCTCTTGTACGTATATGAGCAATGCTGATAATTAAAAAATGTCCAGTAATTAAATAACTTATTAATCAGTCCACCTCTGACATTATTGCAGTTTTTTTTTCTTTTTATATCTCAATAAAGAGGCTGACAAAAGATAGATGGATGGTATTTATATTTCTGATAAAACAAAAAACATTAGGGGTGCCTAAGACATCAGCACAGTACTGCACTTCTATCAATTCAATTCAATTCAATTCAATTCAATTCAATTTTAAATTCAGTTTTAATCATACAGTGTCACTTCACAAGAAAGTCATTCTAAGGCACTTTAGACCAAAAGGAAACAAATTTTGCAATGTTCATTATTATATTATTTTTAAATGTAATCTAATTATGTCCATATAAGCCTGACTAATTAAATAACTAATAACATACTAATTAATTGCCAAAAGCTAACTAAACAGTGACTCAAAAAAAGAGTGGACAACTAGTGAAGTATGTTTTGAGTTTGTTTTGAAGTACATTATAAATTTTAAGACAAAAAATGGTTGCTCTAAATGAAGAAGTAATTAAACTAAAAATAAAAAAAAATAAAAAAAAGAGTGGAGTTAAAAAGTGCAATAGATAATATATGAAACTCTTAAGGGGGAAGAAAGTTCCAGGACTTTCAAAAAATTTAATTAAGGAGGAAATTTTTTTAAATTATTGTTATTATTTTCATTCAAAGTTAAAGTTTAGATAAAGTTTTAAGTAGTAACTCAATGAGGAATTTTTTATTTTATTTGTTTATTTATTTATTTTTAACAAGGACCAGAGCAGACCAGCTAAAATGTTAAATTCTGCCATGGAGCCCAGCAGAATTTATGACCTGTCATTCTGTCTGAGTGGCCCTTTTATCAAATTAACATGAAGCTCAAGTATTTTAAAGAATGCACAAACTCTTCGTGGCCATGTGTTTGTTTTATGTGAAGACTGGACGTGCATACACATTCCTTTGTGCTGCTCCTCAACAGGACCTGTGGGAGTTTATGTGCAGAAATCTGTGCAGACACAGACGGTTTCTATGTGATGTGTCACTTTGAATATGTGCCCTCATGGTGCATCTGACTATGAAAGTGTGAATGAGTCATTGTGTGTATGTGTGTATGAGAAGATAATTGGAGGATGAGGGCTGGGGGTGGCGGAGGGCTGAGTGGGGATCGGGGGGCTACAAGTCGACCCAAAGTTGTTCGTCAGCCAGTTTGCCAGGTTGAGTGAGTTGCTTAGTGCTTGGCAGCTTTTTTTTTTTGGACAGTCACAGCAGGCGAGAGGAGGGGTTAGATGGCAGATGAGGAAGGGGGAGGAGAAGGAAGGTGGTGGTGGGGGGAGGGGGAGGGGGGGGACCAGGACTAATTGCCACTAATTGAATTCGATGTGCTGATCAGATGGGAGGCTGTGGAAGTAATCATGGTTGTCACAGTAGATAACGCAGGGCTGTCCCAGAGTGTCCGCCTCATGTGACAGCCTGTAACATAGCCTGCGAGAGGGCACCGGCCCCCTTTGTTATCAGCACAAAAGGGGAGAGAAGCAAAGTTGCCCGTTACAGTGAACAGCAACAGGCTCAGAGGGGCAGGAGGGAACAGAGGCGGGAGAATCGAGGAGGGGAAAGGAGGGAAAAAGGAAGGATGGAAGAGGAGGATGTGATGAGGAGAGAACTGACTTGGATGAGGGAGGAAAGTTTGTGAAGGTGAAAGGTTCAGTGGATGAAAGTGTCTTCAGAATAAGACCAAGATATGAACTGAAAGGAGAAAGACGAAGGAGGAGGTACAGGTGGGAGGTGTGGGAGGGCTGGCTGGACTTAATTTTTTTATTTTGACCAAGAAATCTGAAGAGTCTACAGGTTTTATTCACAAACATGATTTTTATGATCATGATAAGCATTTTTAAGATGGACAACATGATTTTTTTTTTTTTATTCTGAAATTCACATTCAAATGGCTTCATTTCATCTTTTCTATTGCAGATCAGCATTTGAACATCCATAAGCTTTACCTGCTTTTTGGCACCACAGGGTGTCGTAGCTGCAGTTACCAAGCAAGAAAACAACCAGAAGCAGCCATCTTTCTTTCTTTCTTTCTTTCTTTCTTTCTTTCTTTCTTTCTTTCTTTCTTTCTTTCTTTCTTTCTTTCTTTCT
>JBAMYA010000010.1:7993180-8011064 GCA_037176975.1 Arrhamphus sclerolepis
TTCTTTCTTTCTTTCTTTCTTTCTTTCTTTCTTTCTTTCTTTCTTTCTTTCTTTCTTTCTTTCTTTCTTTCTTTCGTCGTCATTGAAGTCAGTGCAACTCTGGACTGTAAAACAAATTTCTGCACAAATAAATGTTGATATAACAACATCTTTAAGAGCTAGAAATGGTGGAAAATGAAAACTTTACTTCTGAAACATAAAAGACCCTCAAAACTAGGGATGTGGAAACAGATGGCTTTATGAAAGAATCAAAATTCTGTTTTCTTAGATTTGCAATTGATTCATACCTTTAGAAATATTTTCCCTTGTTTATTCTTCCTTTCTGACTTTTCTTTTTGTCTTTTTGGTAAAATCAAATTTTTCTGCGGACCACTCCTGGCTTCTACACCAAATTACATATTGATGTTGAGGCAGCAGCATGTGTGTCTGTCACTGCTAAATTTAGCGCTGTGCTTGATAGTTTCTTTAATATGAAGTGGCACAAAATTCAGCCCATCCCACCTTCAATGAAGACAGATTCTGCAGTAAAGCTTTAACCACTTTGTCATGTTGCCATTCCTTCTCAAAACCCTTAAATGTGTTCTGGCACTGAGGATACCAAGTGATAAAGTGTTTCAGTTGTTAATATATGCCCCCCCCCCCCTTTTTTTCCTGAAAACATCCCTTAATATACACAACAGTTTTGTGTTACCTTTCTCATTTTTAAATTCTTCATCTTCATTTCTTATTTGGGACGGGTCAGGGCAGCAAGGAGGCCAGTCCAGTACCTGTACCACGTTCTTGCTCAGCCATGGTTCCATAATGTGTGCAGAATGTGGTTTTGTATGCAGGAATTTTTGCTCTAAAATCTCAAGGTAATTTTCTGCGTTGATGCTGCCGTCACAAAAGAGTCAATAACCTCTGCAAAGGACACCGAAAACCCATCAGACTGCTGCATGACCCTGTTTATATTTGGTCTTGGATAAAAAAAAGAAAAGAAAAATAAGCTCTGGATCACTAATTCATCTGAGCATAATATAGATTTCTATAAAATGATGGTCCGTCCCTGATGCCTCCAAACCCAGAGATGTCAACAAAACCTATGGACAAAATAAACATAAGGAATACTTTTCATGCAGGATACTTTTGAGTGACATTTGTGAGTAAAATGATGGTTTATAATGGAGCGCCGTTTGAGGGACTGACAATTACGACTGTCCAGCTTAGGCTTGTGGTCTTGTCCTTCAAGCAGATTTTATTGATTAATGATTTTATGTGCTGAAATAATGAAAATCCCTTTCAATCTTTCTTTGAGGGACATTGTTTTTCTGATGTTGATGATTTCATATAGATGATTTTATGTCCAACTTAATAACCATTTCACCTGAATCAACATCATCAAGCTTTTTTCTTTAACTCATCACTAAAGTCATGCTCATGTCACACTTTGATTTCTGCATTTGTCATACCTTGTAAACTCTTGCTTATTTTAAGTTGTGCTATTGTAACAACTGTAACAGAGTTGTTCTGAGTTCACCTTCAATCATGGAAAAAAAAGAAGAAAAGTGTAGTTTTACTGATCTATACAAAAGACAAAACAGGAGTTACAATAATAAGTTTTTAGGTTTTTGTTTTCATTTACATTGTCGCAATGGATTTTATTTATAAAGATTGTCTTCAAGACATTTGACTACATAGTGGGGATGTCAAACTGGAGGCCTGCAGGCCAAATATGGCCCACAGCTTCATGTTATCTGGCCTGTGAGAGTGTACAAAGATGATCATATATTTATAACTAGAGCATTTCTGCTCGTTTGATTCTGACATCAGAAAAGAGAGCTGCTGGTTTATTTCATAAAAAGTTACGATTTAGCAAACGTTTGAATAAAACTGCAAAAAACAAAAGCTTGCTAATTTTTGTCAAAACTTGTGATTTTTGTAAAATTAACCTATTGATGACAAAAATTGGTGATGTCAGCTCGAAAAATTGACATTATATGAAATTTGTAGGGGTTTTTTAGTTTAAACTTTGTTTTTTGGGTTTTGCAAACAAACACAGAAATATCAAGCAATTACAGACATAAAGTGCACATTCCCATTTTTTTTAATATAAAAACAAAAATCGAAAAAAAAACAAAAACATAAAAGATGTAGACCTTGGCATATCATAACACAAAATTCAGTTTTATAACCTTTGTGATTTTATATGAAAATGTTGCAAAAACGTGATATTCCCTACCTCAAATAAGTTAGAAATAAGTTAAAAAAAAAAGTTACAATTTTGTGACATTTGTGATTGTAAGATAAAAAGGTTTTGTTGTTGGAAAAAAGAAATTTGCATTATTACATCAAAATTAGCTTCAAAATTAGCTTTGATCTTCTTTGACATTTTTTTTAAACTTTTTTAGAAGAAAAGAAACATCTCAGTTTTATGAATTCAAATTTTTAAGAAAGAAATTATGTGATATTGTGAAATTAATTTCACAATTTTTGCTTATTTTATATAAAAAAGTAAGATATTTAAATTTGAAATTATACAAGAAATGTGTGATTTAAGTATAAAATCCTCGACTTCATGATAAAAGTTGCAAAGTTTGTGAAATTTGAAATTTTGTGACTTCATCAGGCTAATTCCAGGAACAAAATAAAGAATAACTGGCCCTTTAATGGTAACCATGGTGATGATATGGCCCCAGGATGGAATGGAGTTTGACACTTCTGATGTCGAGGATCTACACTGTCATATTTTAATATTGTTACTGTCATGTGGTGCACTAAAAAAAGTTTTGAAGAGGTCATTTCTTTCTTTCTTTCTTTCTTTCTTTCTTTCTTTCTTTCTTTCTTTCTTTCTTTCTTTCTTTCTTTCTTTCTTTCTTTTTTTCTTTTTTTCTTTCTTTCTTTCTTTCTTTCTTTCTTTCTTTCTATCTATCTGTACTTGGAATCTCCACTGATGATGAGTGTGTTTAACTCTGGCTGAGTGTTTGTTGATGTTGACCAGGACAATGAGAACAACTGGACGACAGAAATTCACAAAAGACGAAAAAAAGACAGAAAAAAAAGAAAAAAAGGCGTGAGAAAGAGAGAGTGAGAAGTAGAAAGTGGCTTTGGGTCTTTCCCAAGCCTGCAGCAGTCCAATTAAGGAGGATTTCTCTTACTGCACATCTGAATCTCTCTCTCTCTCTCTCTCTCTCACACACACACACACACACATGCACACACGTGCGCACACACACACACATGCACCAACAACCTCAGCAGCTGTGCAGTCAGTAGTCAGTTGGTGCTACTGAGGGAGGGGTTCAGTCTTGTCAGCGGGATGAAAGCGGGCCAGAGTTGTGTGCGTGCAGATCTGAGCGTGCGTGCAAGTGTGCACGTCCGCACACGTGCTTTTCTGTGTCACTGTGGATGTGAGCGTGCATCCTCACGTCTCTGTGTGTGCTGTGGAGAGGGCGAGTTGTGCACTCAGAGAGCATCCTGGGGCAGGCAGATACGCGAATGTGCACGGCTAAGCCCTGGCGAAGCCCACTGCGAAGGGTCAAGACCTTTACAGAATCAGTGCCTCTGCATGTTGGGATTAATGGAAGGGCCCCACCAGCTGCACAGAGAGGAAGAGGAGGGGTGGGTGGGTGAAGGGGAGAGGTAAGAAGAAAGATGAAAAGTGAATAAAAAGTGGTGGGATGGAGGGGAGAAGGAACGGATGGGGAGTTTTAGGAGAGATGGTGGGAGGAGAAATGGCAAGCGAGAGGAGAAGAAGAAGTTCGAGGAGTGGGAGGGAGACGGAGAGAAATGATTTTAGAAAGAAAATGAAGCTGAACTGGCTGTAAAAAACTTCAGAGGAACTGTTGGGAGAAGAAAAAAAAAGCAGAAAAGAAAAAGAATATTGGACAAATGCACATCGAGAAGAAAGAAAGAAAACAACAGGCAGGAAATGCAAGGTAAGGATTAAAGAGACAGACATCTGCAGAAACGCTTGGCTGAGCTGCAGAGGGAGGAGTGATGTATGATGAAGAGATGAAGAAATGCAGAGATGGAGCAGAGGGAGACACATGGGTGTGGTCTGGGAGATCAACACCATTTTTTTCCCAATTTGGCTCCTCTCTCTGGGTGACTCTTTGACCTTTTAGCAGTTTCACTGAGAGTATAAATCTCTATTTGCTTTGAGATGAGTGACTGTGACTTTTTAAAAGTCCATGAAGAAAATCTCTTGTTGTTCACAAATACGTTTGTTTGTTTGTTTGTTTGTTTGCTGGAGTGAGGGAACTGTAATTCAACCCATGTTTACTCCACAACGGTCTCTGAGAAGAAAAGTCCATCCAAGAAAAATCTGCTTCAGACTGAATCACTGAAAACGACATAAAGACGCAAAAATATTCATTAAATACTCACCTCAGGTCCTCAGAAAATACTGTCCTGGAACTTTTTAAAAAAGTTTCTACTTTTCTTTTTTAAACAGATCTAAATGCTTAGAAAAACATCTACAATCATAAAATTCCTTTTTTTTTATTCTAGGATTTTAAAAGCTGTTTTATGAATATGATAGAGACATACAATAGAAATGTCTTCATTTTTTAAATAAAAAATAACTGTATAATCAGATCTGCTCCTGCCTTAATCACAAAAGGTTTTTGTTTTATTTTGAAAACAAGAGATGAAAAAAAATCGTTTCGTTTTCCAAAGAAATCATTTAAATTTATAATGAATTTACTGACCATTTTCTCATTAATTCAGCGCTTTGAGTGTGTTCTCAATCTTATCAAATCTAAATTATGTGACAAGAAAAAGACAAATGTCCAGAGTTGGAAACATTAACTCAAGTTTATTTCTCAGGTTGTTTAACTTCATTATTTCTCTTCCCACCTATTTGCTACGACCTCTAATCAAAAGTTTGTACTTTCTTCTCCCTTACAATAAAGCTTTAATTAAATTTAAAATCAATATCACTCATCGAATACTTTTAGTAAGCTTTTCAAATAACCTGCATTAAATAAACAAACAAATAAAAATGAAATAAAGTAAAAAAATAAGCAGTGACCGTCTTTGGCCTCTGTGCCTTAACAAAAGGAGAAATAAACAAACAAAAACAAAACAATAAACAATCAAATAATCCAGTGCCTCACTAAATATCAATGAAAAATATTATATTACAATATATAAAAAGATAATGAATATTTAAAACATTTTTATGAAATTATATTTTTCTCCATCTCCCATTAACAATCTGTTTATCTGTTTTATTTTATTTATATATAATTATATATCACGAGCAGTTCAAATATATGTTTATTTTAAACAATTTAGATTTTTTTAAATTTAATTTATTTATTTATTTCTGCACTTAGAGGCCCTTCATGTGTGGTGGAAGATTGAACATCTGGGTACAACTGTGTTTAGATGTGAACGTTTGTTAATGAACCAGTAACATATGAAATCTGAATGTGAACTCAAGTGGACTGAACTGGGTTTTCTGAATTAAAATCAATTAGACTGAATTGGAATACAACTGGACTGAATTTGATTGTATTTAATTGGATTGTATTGAACTTGTTGTGAATTGGCACCATACAAATAAAGTGGATTGAACTGAATTCCACTATTGCGAATGTATATTATAAATAAAAGTCATTGAGATTTTGAGGAATGTCAACAAACAACTCAGAACTTGCAGTTGTAAATGACGTTTTCGTTGCTCCCTGAGTTTGTGCATGTGTAGAAATAAACACCGCAAATGTAATTACTCATTTTGTGGTTAAATAATTTAAAAAAAAGGATCATATTTCTTCACTGAACACAAGATGCTCATTTTCTGCTCGATCTCCACCTTTTTCCTGATGAAGCCTGCTGAATGTTGTATCTCTCTCTCTCTCTCTCTCTCTCTCTCTCTCTCTTTCTCTCTTTTTAAAGTGACTGTTGTCAAATTAAGATCCTCACTGCTGTGAACAAATTGACTGTAGCACATATCAAAGAATAAATATGCAGCAGTTGAGGTGAGGTGATCAGACAAAGAAAGTCATCAGTGAAAAAAACAGAAATATGATAAATGATCTATCAAACTTCTGTTACTCTACTTCTCCAGTTCAGGGTTATGGACGGCCTTGTACTGGTTAACATCGGTGGCACACGGCCTGGACAGGCCAGACGATGAAAAAGTTTAGGTTAAATTATACTAATTAATGTTGTTGGCCACTGTTAAAGCAACCCCCTCCCCTCCATCCCGACTGCCAGCTGCTGACAGAATCAGACTCTTGTGACTCTGTGTGCCCAGTGTTCAGCTGCCGACAGAGTCTCTGCAGCCCAGCATGACCAGACACCCTGCTTCCTCCTCTGTTATGACCCGGAGACGCTGACCGGCCGTCTGTGCCACTTTGTGCCAGGGTTTGACAGACGGTTTCCTCTCCTGACATCATCACTGTGAGACGGTGATGTAACCGCCGTCATGGGCGACGGGGTCACAAGGCAGCAATGGGGCGTTGTTGGGCGTACAGTAACCGAAGTGTTCTTATTTCAATTAGTGACATCACATGTGTCAAAGGCAGGAAATCTGAACGCAGGGACAGCAGCTGAGACACCAGCTGAGACACCAGCTCGCTGCTTCACACTGAAGCCAAGGCATGACGTTGTAAAATACATAAATATATACTTCTTGCCGTTGCAATGACTAAGCGGGACTTTTTGGACACTTTGACCTCAGCAGAAGGGAAGAAGAACCTGTTGAAGAGAAGAAGCAGAGCAACAAGTGGCAGATCACAGAGTCAGAGCGACACCTACAGAGCTCAGAGAGGAAATACCAGAAACAGTCACGCTGGCTGTCTGAGTCGGCATTTGAACACTTTTAAGAGTGTGAATTACTGCAAAGCTGTTCCTGCATTTCTGATGGAAGAAACACGGACACATTTAAAGCTATTAAATAAGTCCCAGCATTTGCACTATAAAGTAATCTGCACTACAAAATAAATAAATAAATAACTAAATAAAAAATAATAACCCAAACCCCCTCCCCAGGAGAAAAGAATTGATCAGACGTTGGATGAGAAAACCAAGGTGATGTTATGTGACAGACTGATGATAATTTTCAATATGTCTTCCTGAACAAAATACATTACAAATTCATCTTTTCTTCAAGCCTGGAGTCACCAATTTATTCCAAATAAATGAAAAAACATTTAAGACAAATGCACACAGGCCTTAAAGTGGCAAAAGAAAGTTTTGTTGGAATAATTTCAATATAAAATGCATTTATAAACTGACTTTATATTTTGTTGCATTCAGATTCATTATTTGTTCTCTATTCATTTTCTGTGCATATATATTTTAAATGACAACAACAGAAAAAGGAAGCTGTTCGTTGTTGAAATTGAATGCATTATGTTTGAAAAAAGACCTGGATGGATTGGTAGATGCAAAACTTAGTTTATTTCCTAAGTTTTATTGATTATGTAATTTCTTGTTAACACAATTATCTGGATAAGAATTTTGCTTTCATAAAAGTACAGTAAAAAAAAAAAAAGAAAATATTTTTGGTCATTTAGGTGCCAGATATTTTCATTCTCTTCCAGGGAAATTCAAAGCAAGCACTCGTAAAGGCTAAATAGTCGCCCACATTTAATATTAGATTTTATTATTTCTCAAATAACAAGCTGCAGAACATGTATTCGCAGAATGTGCTGAGGTCCGGAGCGTCACGAAACTCGCTCATGGGCATTAACAGAAAAAACAGATTGGTATTTCGGAGTGCTGCATTTGCACCTTTCGACCTGCTGATCCTGTCATGTCCTTGAAAGTTGTCAGGATGATCAATGGCAGCAGAAGTCAGATCACATTTGTGGATTTTTCCTCTCATATTTACTAATCAGTGAGTGCAGACCTGCGTGTGCTTGTGTGTTGAGACAAGTCACAGGGGAATATTGTCACTTACACACACTACCAGACTTAGACATCATCCTCTGGGCTAAACTAATGCAGAGACAAATCCCCCCCGCAGTGGACTGCATAATCAGGTTGCTATTGTCAGTAAAAACTTCCTGGACATCGATTACACCTGCAGCCTCAAAATTCCTGTGCAAATCTAACAATACAATTTCAAGCTTCATGACATGACATCATTAAATATCCTGTTAAGTTTATATAAAACTATAAAGTTCATGGATAGTTTGAGTGTCCTTTTGTTTCGAGGTTAACACAAAAAAAGCAATGATGCTTGTTTGGACAAATCAAAATGGCTCTGAAGCAGCATTAGGGATTGAACAAAAAAAAAAAAAGGACATGTGCTAGGAAAAAGAAAAAGTAGAGAGTTTTGCATTAAAGTGTATGAAGCAGCTTTGTTTGTTTGTGTTTTGAGCGTACAGTGGAGTCACCAGGAGGCCAGCAGTGTCTGCGAGGCTTTTCTGTCACAACACATCCCATCTCCCTCCACAAACACACGCCTCCTTTCCTGCTCCTCTTTAATTTTGGCATCCTCTTCACTGAATTTCCAGAAATCCAACCTGTCACCTTTGAGCTAAAGAAACAAAAACAAACAAACAAAAAAAACCTTTAGTGATTTGTCTCTTAAAATTGTTCATCTGCTTCCTTTTCTGGGCTCCCGCCGAAGGACTTGTCTCCTGGAAAGGTCACGGCCTCGCTGGCCTCTTGTTGACCCCAGCCTGACCTAAGTAGGGTAGCTTCTCTGTCTGCTGCAGCTGTGGTGTTGCTAAAAGCCGGGATAATCCAATCACACAGTCATTAGTGCTGAGTAGGCCAGAGCCGGAACAGGTGATGAGTGCGCTTTCGTTTGTGTGTGCTCCGTGTCTCATAATCTTTCTCTCTTACACTGATTTTGTTAATTTCACCAACTGTATATGGACCCGCTGCAATAATCAAAGCCCTCCTCTGGTTCAGAAACACATCAGATCAGTGGAGGTGAAATCCAATGATCTGTCACCTCGACCCAAATCTGCTTCGAGTATTATTAAACAAGCTGAAGCTGCTGTAGTCCTAGCAGCTTCATTAACAGCTCCACTTTTTTTTTTTTGAACGGCGTCACATGCCGGATGCAGATGAGGGAGGAGTTGCCAGGACTGAGGTTGTCAGGATGACAGGTATGTGCGGCGCTCAGCCAGTCATGGTGGAGATGCCATGAAGGGAAGAGGAAAAACTGGTGACTCCAAATGGTTGTGAAGAGCAATTAAAATGCTTTAAAATGATGGCGTATTTAAATTAGGTCCTTGTTGCAGCTTCATGCCTTTTACCATAGCAATGCCTCTCTTTCTGTCTGTCTGATTAATAAAATATTAGGCTATTAAGATTTTTCATCTGCATGTGACACATCCATTAACACTAACACCTCATAATAGGAGGTTTATTTATATCTTACCCAGTTTTGCAGCCTCCACATGACATCTTTTTTTTCCTCCAGTTCTGTTTAATTCTCTCCTTAAACACTTTTTGATTTAATGTCTGGTTTTATTAACATCTTAAACACATGAAGGACTTTGAACTACCTTGTTTTTGAAAGTGGCCCGATAGTCAGTGAGCATCAAACCAAATTGGTTGTGTCCAATACAATGAGACATTTAGAGGACAACTCCTGGAGGTTATATTTGATTTTATGAAACTAGAGCAAGCCAAATGAGAATACTGACACTGAAAAGAAAAATACAAAAAAGAAACAAGGATCAGCCTTTAAAACACCAACCGGTAAAAGAAAAACACAGAGGGCAGTCGTGGATTTAGTAAAGCTCATTGTGGTCATCATCATACATTCTGTTGTTGTTTTGCTGCTGTGCTGCATGAACAAATCACACAGCGTCCACAAAACAGAAATGATGGGCTGTAATGTAGTTTTAGGTCAGATTATTCCAGTCAGTGTAAACAGTTTTTGAGGAAGCGTGCTGGGTTATGCACGTGCTTCATGCTGTCACATGATCCCAAACTTGAACTTTCATAGTCAGCTCTCAGTTCTCTGTGAACTCACTTGGTCCTCATGTGGCACAATTATTAAGCAGAACTGAGGTCACCTGGCTGACAATGAAACCAAATTAAAAGGCTATTATTTTGAGACAATGATAGTAAGTTGATTCATCTTTTCAGCAACTTTGGTCAGCATGGGGCCTCTCCTTCACAGTGAGTGTATGAACTTCTCCAATTAAACCTGGATTCTTGTCAGTGGCTGTTATGCGGCGCCGGATGGACTCAAACTATTGAAGATATTAAACTTCTTTATTTTGCCGCGGACATTAATTAAAACCACACACTGTGATGAGTTAGGATGGCAGAGTGGCCCGAGTCTCTGCATTCAGGTCACAGTCTCTCTGGAGGCGAGGGCTTGAATTTCACCTCTGACAGAAACGTTTTGAGAAGCTGCTCGTCTGCGTGGAAAATAACGACACTTCATGTGCGTTCTCACCATAAAAACGCCATTTACTGAATAATTCCAGCATGTCTTTGATTCTTTGACAATCTGAATCCATCAAGGAACTCAACATGAGCTATGTACATAATAAAATGTTTGAAAGTGTTTTTCTGTGCTGTTCTTTTGATTTGTTTTTAAACAAGGCATACGTACGTATTTCCCAGCATCTTTAAGATGCAAAAAGAATATCCAGGAGCCTGAGTCTCTTAAACCTAAAAAATGGAGTAGTAATTAATCCTTTGAAATACTGACTTTTGCTTGTAGAGAAAGTTTGTTCTGATAATTGTGTGTTTTTATTCTACGTAGGTAACATCTATGAGTTTTGTCTGTAGTTGATGCAGGTCGTCAGATATTTCCACTGTTGCATCTTTTTGCACGATACTGCAGATATTATCAGAATTTTTTTTATGTAATGTATTATTTTTTTTAGGGCCTAAAATCAGCATTTGTATTACATTATTTGTTATATAACAGTGTGAGTCTCTCTCTGTCATTTATTTCCCCTTTTGGTATCTGTTCAAAAACCGTAAAGAGAACCAATCCGAAATAATGTATTACAGAGCAAATATATGTAAACTGTATAAAAACTGTTGACTTCCACCACATCATTTCCCTAAATAATAAACAAACAAATACATGATAAAATAAATACTATATGATTTAAACAGAATAGAATAAAGGCCCAGAATAAAGCTTGACTCAGTCTTTGCAACAATAAATAAATAATACCAATCAGTACTAATCCTATTAATATGTGGCACATTGTTACAAACGCCGTACGCGGACTGCTGCTAAGTGACCTTCCCTCCTTCATTTAGACGGTGAAGAATCCCGAGTAAAGGACAGAATGGAGATGTTGGTACTCAGTTGGAGCCATAACAGGGAGCAGCAAAAGGAAGGAAGAAATGATTGTGAAATCACAAGGATGCCACAGCCTGGAATCACAGCAACTTTTTGTCCTTCAGCAGTGCAAGACATCCATGTGTACAGCAGAGGCGACCGCAGAACGAGGACGAGACTTTATTAGGTCGCCAGCTTTTAATCAGAAATTGTTTTGTGCAGTTGTTTTTGTTTGCTGTGAAAATAAAGAGGCGTTGGAGCTTGTTTCTTCTGGAACATAACTCTGTGGTAAGCCATTAATTTGACTTACTTGCATTAAAAATAAAAATACACACAAGGATGTTCTCTATTTTTTATTTTTTTTCACCCCATGGGATATTATATAAGATATAAAAGGTTGTTTCATTTGGGCTCCTTCTCTTCATGTACACATGAAAGTTAATGACATAAATATGATTTAAAGAAAGTAAAAACAAAACAACAACTTTTAAATTCATTGTCACATGTTTTCTTTTTTGCTTAACTCTCCAGAGTTGAGTTTTACAGAATAGTAGTAGAGTTGGCTACTCTCACTCAGTTTAGGTCAGACTTACAAGACATTTCAGAGTTCTGTCATCGGCAGAAATACTCAGATGAGTCTGCAGTCGTGGGGTGTATCAGTGGTGGGTATGAGTACAGAGAACTGATGGACCGCTTTATGGCGCGGTGCAGAAACAACCGCTTCTTAAATGTAAGACAAGAGGAGGGAGATGACTGGATTTTTGGAGGACTGGGAATAAGCCAAACACTATTTCCATCACTGATGGCTACACGGTGTTCATTTGGACAGCAGATTAGATTTGTGATAAACACTAAGGCTTTTTACAAGAGGGGACAGAGCATTGTATTTGTTTTTTTGTTTGTTTGTTGTTGAACCTAGTTTTTTTTTTTTTTTTTTTCAGTATCTGAGCTGAAAAATGAAGTGAAAAAACAAGCTGTGACTGTGCCAAGGGCCAATCTGGAGCCCCTGGAGTTGATTTTGCTGAGATGAATGTTGCAAACTGAAAAACACAATGGGCAACACTGCACATCTTCTACACAACAGAATGTCTTCAGTCTGAGGTTTCTTTCTAAATAACGTTTACAGGAATGATGCATTCCTTTTCACTGCTCTAACAATCTATGACTCGAACCCTGATTGACTGAATTTACTTCCAACTGGAAAATATATTTTTCCCCCTCAGAGGTCAAAAATATATATAATCTAAATAAAATTAATTACATATACTGAGTTTATAATGTAGAGGTCAAAGTGAAGGTAAGAGTCAACATTTTTTCTTTTTTTTTTTTTTTACTTTGGTGACGTTCCAGAAAACGTTGGAGGTGACTTACTGGTGTCATTCCTCTCACCCAGTGGGTTATTGTTCCTTCTTAGATGGCTGATGTGTACACCATGCAACTGAAATAGTCCCCAAAACATCCCCCTTGTCCTCATGGTTGAATTTCACAAGTGACAAAAATATACTGACCAGCCATCCAGAATATTCCAAAATTTATAGTTTAATAGTCGTGACAACAAGAAAATGAACACATGGTCTTGTGAATTTATTATTATTTTTTACTTCAAGACATAGCTTTCTCCATCATTAATGACGTCTTTTCTCCTTGTTAATAAGCTAACACACATCTGAATGCACCAGACGGGCAAATTGTCCAAATCTGCTTTAATAGATGGAATTACCCTTATTGGTGATAAGTTAATCAAATACTTTTGATCAGCAGTCTCCTCAGATAGGCTACTTTACCTCTTAGCCTCTTACATGCCATGAAAATAGAAAGTGTATTTAGTTTCCCACACACTGCTTATGTGCATTTTGCCATTGTTTTTGTAAAATACTGACTCAAGAAAATATGTATCATGTATTGTCATTCATTTAAGGTTGTATTTAACTAATTGTAAGTTTTGGTAATGACTCATCTTTTTTTTCTGTCTTTTTTTAGGTTTCGATATGGCTGTCTTTGGTAACCTGCTTTTGTGTGTATCTTTGATTTTTGCCCAAAGTTAGCGGGCATATTCTCCAGCAGACCCCTTTGACCCTGAATAGGAAGAAGCGAGTATAGATGGATGAATGGATGAACAGATGGATGGATGAATGACCACTGAAATAGCTGTACTTTTACTTTAATGTGGCTGTACTGTACACCAGTTTTTCTTTTCAATAAAAAAAAAATACAGAATACAAAAAAAAAAGATAACACAATCATTATCCTTGAAGATTCTAATCTCCATCTGGCACTGAAGCATCAAGCCCATCCATCTGGAACATTAGCTAAGCTAAATCAAATACTCAGAATTAAATGCAGGTAGTACTTAACCCTGACTAAACCCTTGGTGTACTACTAGAAATCAGCTTGTGGAAGGCAGGTGAATAAATAAAACAGGAATGAGGGATTAAGAATGTGCAACGTCTTAATTATTGATGGTGGAGGAATGTGTGTCATCAGCATCATTGGTACTGCCCACGTCATCATCTGCTGAATTGTTACCCAGAAATGCTCTTCCTATGGCAGGTGGCTGATGTTTCACAGGTCACGAACTCGAGCCCAGATGCTAATAGAGGAGTGAAAGCAGCTTTTGCTTTTCCCCAGCTGCTTGAGTGACACTGATCTTGCTGCAGAGAGACAGTGTCGGCCCTTGGAGACTACAAGCATGGAGAGAGGATACATTTTCCACTTTGCACTATACAAAAAGTGGGGGGAGAAGTTCACACGGCATGAAACATCAAAAGCAAAAATCAACAAATATTAGTTGCAGAAAATTAGGCTGCAAAAATGGGAAAAAAAATCTAATAAACACTGTTGCAATGAATAGGCTTTTCTGTCACATATCGTAAGAAGCAAGTTCCTTATTTTTCTAATTTGGCCGTGGGGGAGGGTTTAAGAAAGAAAGAAAAGTCTTATTTGCTTCTTTCAACATAAGTTGCCTGCAGCTCAGAGAGAAACACTGTTTTGTCTGTACTCCAGCTTTATATGGTTTAGTAAAAGGCTAAAGCAAGATGTGGATCCAGGATGAGGACAGTGAAACTGCAGGTAAGACTTAATCATGCAGATATAAAACTGGAGTAACAAAATTATTTTCCATTGTGCGAATAACTCCTATCATCTATGAAAGTCATTCAGTGTGTGGAAATCTGAAAAAGTACTTGATTATTGCCTATAAAGATTGTTCTAATTTTCAAATACATTTCTTTTTTTTTTCTCATTTTCAAGTACAGGTGATTCTGAAGTATTTTCCTTGTCAATAAAATGTTTTGGAATACATTACAGTTAAAGAAAGTTAATTTATTTGGGAAAAGTTTGGATTCAGCTAATGAGGCTTTATCATAATTAAGGATGTATAGAGATGTAATACAAAGACACTTTCACCAAATACACAGAGTTCTAGATCATCTACTGTTGGTTTAACTGAGATGAAGATTTATTCTAAACTAGTTGACTTATTCTTTCTTCTTCTTCTTCTTTTTTTTTTTAAGTTGTTGCTGATTGCCTAACAGAACAATGCCCCTATGTCTTGCTATGTCAAGTTATTTTGGTCACTTTAGCTTTCTTAACAATACAAATGGGGCACACATGCACATACACACACACACACACACACACACAATAATTTGACAAATGACACATCACATGTGAATTCTTGACCTTAAAGGGTATTTGTAAGTATATTTTCTTTAGCCTTGCTGTCTTTTGTCTATTTCAAGTCTCCTGGCTAATTTTAATAGACATTTTGAAAAGGTGCTGTTTATTTTTATGGTCAAAAATCAGATGAGAATGTGGATTACTTAGCACAAAGATTAATAACCAGCTAGTCTATTTGAGAAAAAACAAAATCTAACTTTAGCTATATCTATATCTCTTTAGCTATATCTTGAAAAAAACAGTCTTATTTAATCCTCTTTACAGCCAATACTGAATATTCATAATCTAACTTTAAAGAAGATAGCACAATCTGAAATGAAATCTGATAGATATGATAGAAACTGCATGTAGAGACTAACTTTCTGTGGTCAGAGTCTGAATGTAAGTTGGTACAGAAAGAGAAACTTGCTCATATGATCCTCTGGTGATTTCACTTCTGGTTTTCTCACCAAGAGATCATCATGAACTTCCTCTTCTCATCACGCTGCCAACCCCCGGTAACGTGTTTGCATGTGCACATAAAGGGATTTGTTCCTGAAGATTCAGTACTAAAATCTGAACGCTAAAATATTAACTAGTCATAACCTTTCATGGAAATTTATTCTCCATGCGGGTAAGAGTAATTATTATTTTCTATGACCATAGAACCACTTCCATATGTGACTAGAATACAATCACATTTACAATTACATACCAAACCAAAAACACAACATGTGCCCTTTATGCAGATGAGATATTATTGTACACTGCAAAGCTCAAAACCAATATCCTACTAATCTTATCCATTATTGATAATTCTTTTAATCAAGATAACTGGATAAAAATGGAAAAAGAAGACTGCTCTCCCTTGGACATAGGTGCAATTATTTTGTCTCATATAATATAATCTCAATCCCGTGCTGCACAACATGCTCCTTTAGTAACAGTTGGAGCCTGGTCTACAATAAGCCTACTACCACCACCACTAATACTACTACTAATAATAATGATAAAGGCTCTCTTGATGCTAGATACTTAAAAATAATAATTGTAAAAAAAATTACCTATGGAATAGAGACCGAATTTAGGCCATAAAGGTTTCTATATGACAAGAGAATACTTGCTTCCTGCCAAGAATTTCAGTTCCACTAAAAAGTATAAAGCCTTTGGGCATATTCACAAACCTGGGAGATGCAAAAATAATCTAATTCTAGAAGCATGTTCAGGCAGACAAAGCAAGCAGATTTTTTTGCTCACTGTCTAGTCTCTCTGTTTTGTTCCAATTACTCCATCTCACTGAGAGGACTATTTAGGGAGAAAGAGGTACTTGCCTCTCATGTGCTTTCTGATGTTTCTCGTGTGCCAAGCTCACTGCTGTCCTTAAAATCCCACTTCCTCTCCAGCTCCACCTGTGGGCTCTGAGCAAGAAGCAGCAACAGGTGTTTCAGGTCCAAAGCGGAAATATAAAAAGTTGCAGTTCCTCGACTGACCACAAAGGGCCCGTCTCTAAAAGCCAGTCAATCTCCATTGACTACCGCTTCTCAGGTGTGAATGAGGACCTAACAGAGCACAGTCGATCATAATTATTCATATATCAAAGACGATATGTTTTGTTGTGTTGTTAATTGTACTGAGAGACCGCTCCAACTGGAGCCACAACGGATCGTTTCAGGACCCTTCCAAGCTGATGTCCTCTGGGACCTGGAGTCAGTTATCTTGTGACCCCTTTGCTGGTAGACCTGCCTGACCCACAGGGAGCTGTGACAGGTTTAACTGAGTCAGGGGGGTCCCAGTGGAGCTCTGCTAATCATTGCTTTGGCTCTGACAGCACTCTTTTTGGATGCTGCAACGCTAGAAATGAGGATGTCTGGACAGGTTTGCTCACAATGGATGCAAAGTAATATCAATTACCATCACAGGTTAGTATAAGCTCATCCAGGAAAAATAAAATAACTACCTTGTGATGACTGAAATGAGGTGGACGTGCTCCGGTCAGCTTCTAGGCCTGTTCGTTCTTAAGTCCAGAGACTTAAGAGGTATCCTTTAGACAACAGATTGTGTGACCAGTTCATCTTATGCAATCTCTGGATTAAGCTATGTTCTTGCACCTCATGCCTTAAAAGTGGGGGGTTATTAGATTGGACTGGCCAAAATTCAAGTGTTTCTTCATTTGGAAAGCCTTTGAAGTCTTCATTTAGAAGTCTTTACCTGCAAGACTGAAATTCTGACAGAAATGATTGTTTTTTGGAGTGTCAGAGACTCCCAGGATACTGGACGGCTTTCAACAGTATTTTATTTCTTATGGCTTGTTATCAGAGCATTGTGTTCTTGTCCTGTTCAGTTACTGTTGTGACAACTAGAAACACACTTTCACTATTCCTGTACAAATGCCAACTTGGTGAAACACTTTCCAATTTAAAAAAACAAAACAAAACAAAAAAAAGTTTCCTAATGAATTGATTTATTTTTTCTAACTACAGATTCTGAAGGAGAAATATTCTCTGAAGATGAGGACGACATCCAGGTAATGCTGTTTTATCCGGGATCAAACAAATATGACACCATGAATTTGGCTCCTTTTGGTTTGGTGAAATCATGCACGTTTAATTAAATTAATTCCAATTTCATTTAAGACAAGGTAAAAGACAGAAAAGGTAAATAAACTTGCTGAATTCAAATGCAATAAGAAAAAAAAGAATCAGTGCGAAGACTTGATTACATTAACAGGGAAAAGGGTGTTTTTGATGCCTGAGATTTCTGATAATATAATAAAATGTGAATACGAACCAGCTGCATCAGTTTGATGTTACAAAACAGACGTTTCATCCTCCTTGATTGTGCTGATTTAACAGTATGAGATCCTGGAAAAGCAGAGAGATGAAGCCAATCAGAAGCTGACTGAGCTGGAGGAAGGTGAGAAATCTGTTCCTGCTAATATGTTATTACTTCTATCTATCTATCTATCTATCTATCTATCTATCTATCTATCTATCTATCTATCTATCTATCTATCTATCTATC
>JBAMYA010000010.1:8011164-8036944 GCA_037176975.1 Arrhamphus sclerolepis
GGGGAACAATTAGAAAGGCAGATGGACTCAGGCCAAAGAGATCACTGGAACCAAACAGAAGAATTGAAGGCCATGTGCTATGTCCCGAGAGGAAATTATCCCTGCGTTGTCGACATGGTGGCATTGATCAAGCTGCCCTCTAGTATCATCATAAACAGTGACTTGCAGGACTGACTGGAAACGATATTTAAATGTGTAACCTCATTCTTTTTTGGGGTCAATCTCTTAAGCACCAGTTGTGCGTGTGTCATATAAATTGAGCTGTGGGTGCATGACTGAATTTGTGTCACAGAGTTGAGGGGCTTGTTTGGAATCAAAAAAGAAAACCAAAAAAACCTTTCCCAGACATGTGCACAAGAGTACACATTCAAAATATACACAGCAGTATAAATCAAATAAACATACACTTAAACGTGTAACAAATCAATATAGATCATTCGTGCAACTTTCATTTTTCACAAAAATGTCTGCCTCAGCCTGGTGTTTGGACATATTGACGTATTTCTAAATCCCTCTGCTGAGTACTTTTCAGGACCATAAATAATAGACACTAACAAAATAATTTACAAATTAAATTCCAGGTCTGAGTATCTGAGTGTGTCATGCTTAACAACAGTAGTTACTGCAATGCACAAATGAGGGAAGATGTTGGAGAAGATGAGTTGGCCTGACTGAGCAACAGAAATTTTGGTAAAGAGTAAAGGGTATTGGGCAGAATAGTGATTATTGTGTTATGCACAAACTCGATGCAATAAAAAAAACAAAAAATTAATAGAATGACATTCTATTACATAGTAATGGAAGTATAAATTAAGCTTCTGAGACCTATGATAAATCTAGCTGGCCAATGTCTCCATAACAACAAGATTATTAGGTGTTTTCAAGGGTATTTTGCAGTTACAGTATAAATATACACATTTTTTCTTTTTTTTTGCTTGCTTTCTTTGCTGCATATCCATATTCATGTTTCATTTTGGTAGTAATTTAGGCTGATTTAAGTCTGTAACACAGTTTCTGTCCCTGGGTGAACCTTTCTGCTCTTAGGGCTTTTACAGAGTAATTTTCAGAGCTCATTCCTGCCTCATCTCCCCTCTTGACCTACTTTTAAAAACAATGTAGTGAGTGGTAGTTATCTCCTCTCATCCTTCTCCTTGGATGAGTTTCTGCTGGTGGCGAGGTTGGTATGATGTCAATTTACTTTGGATCACATTCCGACAGCAAACACCCATTAAGCTCGTCTCCCCTTCCCATGGATTCCTTTCCTTTCCTCTCCTCTCCTCTCCTCTCCTCTCCTCTCCTCTCCTCTCCTCTCCTCTCCTCTCCTCTCCTCTCCTCTTAGTTGATGGCTCCTCTTTTGTTGCCTAGGTGAGTAAAGAGAACAAAGTTCTGAAAAGGAGGAGCCAGATGATGATGCCGCTGCTGCAAGAGCTTCCAGAAAACCTGGATGATGTGACCTTTCATGCAGAGACTGACCTTGTTGATGGTGATGTGGTTGATCTTGGTGAGGTCATCAATGAAGATTCAATGCTGCTAGAGAGTCAAGCCAAGATCACAGGTTGGGCACATGTGACAGGATTCACACACTTTGTCCTTTGCTTTATACTTTTCTTTGTTTTGGCTCTCTGGATTTCAAAAGTGACTGACAATAGTGCGATAGTGGATAAGTGGATGGATTTGATTGGCTCGAATGTTGCAGCAACTGTCCACATTATGCTGCTGCCCTCGCCAAATAAAGATTGGTAATGGTACGTTGTAAGTAATTAATCGAAATGTCATCTGTAAATGTCTTTCACTTATGCACTTGTGTGCAATTATATGAAACTGCAGCATTAACATTTGATATTATTTAGCTCAGTTCATCTTATCCCCCCTTCCTCCTGCTGCTGCCTCATAAGTCTGTTTAAATATTATTTTGTCACTATGGGTATCTGTTGTTTCGCTCTTGTTCTGCCTCTTGCCCTTGAAGAAATCTTGCCTTGAGCCACCTCCTACCCAGAGCCGACCTTGCCTGTTGGTGACCCCTGAGGCTAGTGTTCATGCCTCAGTGAAACTACAGTATTACTGTGATATGAGGGGCAATAATTTCACTTTAAATGAAAAAGTAGTGCTGATCCTCACTCTCTGCCTTTGTGTTAGTGCTGCAGGCATCAGTGGACGGTCTGCTGGCTGAGAAACTGCAGCTGGAGCAACAAGTGGAGGAACTAAACAGAGTGCAGGACCAGCTCAGAGAGCAGGTTTTGTTAGCAAACACCCTCGCCAGCGTGGTTGTCTTTGTTGGGACCGAATCTAAATCCTAATCAGAAAAAACACAGAACTTAGAGTTATATTCATTCATGTTCTGTTGAGGATAGAATTAAGTTGTTCATGATAAACAGAAGTGGATGCTTTGAGTGTGTCTGAATGTGTGTGTGGGAGGGTTTTATTCATCTTGTGGGTTCCTCAATCTGCTTACACAGTCCCTATAGCATGCATCATTGCATTTTAAAGTGAGAATGTGTTTTTTAGTGAGTACTTATGGTCAAGGTTAGAAAAAGTCTCCTAGAAATGATTTAAGTCCATGTTCTCTGACATGTTTGGCCTGTGAGGGCATGTGAGTGTGTGCCGTGAAAAAGCCTCAACACTGATGTTTTAGGGTTTCTTTTGCTTTTTTTTCTCAGCTTAATCTGGAGGTCAAAGAGAAAGAAGCCATTCTGAGGATGATGAGCAAACAGAGCAAGACTGTGAATAAAATCAAACGAGGTACACTCTCATTATGATAAAACTGTCATTACAGTGACTATTCATCCAAGTATACCTTTTTTTCTTATTCAACAGTTTATAACTGTTTGTTGTCACATTATGACAAAAAAATGAATATAATTTTGTGTATTGTGGTCTTTCCTTCTCTATATTAATTTCGTCAAGCAATGAAATCACTATTTTATCCAAACCTTAAACAAATAAACAAACTTGCACTCATGTGTTTTAGTTAAAATACACTGAATCAAAGTGTTAATTGAATGTAATGATGTATTTATTTCCTGCACATCAACTAAAAAGCTAAAAGCACAATGACTGCTGTGAATGAAGTCATCAATACCTGTGTTGTGTGTGTGTGTGTGTGTGTGGGTCTCCAGTCTCCCAGCTCGTCACAGAGGAGTTCACAGAAATGTCTCAGAAGCTGGAGCTGGAGCAGGGCCTCCGGCAACACGCTGAAGACTTCGCCCACCAGGTGTGTGTGTGTGCGTGTGTGTGTTAAAAATATTTTTGTCACACATTCACACCTAAGGATACTAAAGGTGACAGGTTGAAGGGGTGACCTTCAGGAGGTTGGGTTGAGCAAATGGACACTTGGACAGACGCAGAAGGGCGTGGGAGGGAGCAGCAGAGGTGGCAAGAAAGCGGAGTGGGTTTCAGTCCTTCATTTGGTCAAACTCTGGCCATGAAGCTTGGCATTCATGCACGCGGGACAAAAGTAAAAACACAAATTTGTACACAAGCAGAAAAACAATTCAATTCATTTCAAATCCTCACCCAGACACACACACACACACACGCACACACACATCTGCTCCTTAAATGAAGGGCTTTTCTTTTCAAAACATCTCCGTTCCCTTCCCCTCCCATTTAGCCCCTCCCTTCCCCATAATTAGCGGTCATCATTGCTGCTGCTGCAGAATAGTGCTCTTTAAGCACAACCTGTCTTTGCCTGACACCTTTATGTTTTGCCGAGCATATAGCAATTGTCGCCTTTGTGCACAGTGTCCTCCATTTACCAGACAGGCGCACAATGGGCTGCCTCGCAGGGGTCCTTACCTGTGAAAAGGACCCCCAACTCAGCACACAATTTAGCCCCTTTACTCTCAATTCATGGTAAAAGACCCCCCTGTGCTGAATGCCTCTTCTATGCACTGCTATTTGTCTGTTTTCATGTGTTTTGAAAACAACAACCATTCACACCTCTTCTCTGTGATGCAGGGTGGTATAATGATGCAGATCCTCAAACAGGAAACAATTTGGAGCTTTTTTTAAATGTGTGTCTTTGTCCCTTTGTGCTACGGTGAACGGTTGAATCTCTCAATGTGTATGTATAAAATAACTGTGCTAATTGCTGTGTGAAATTGCTCTCCGCTGAAGGGGGACCAAAGATCAGAGTGGTGTGATTTGCAGTGTGAAGTCTGGTGTTGTGTGTTGCTGACACAGAGCTCACCAAACCTGCTGCTTCAGTTTGTCCTCAAAGTTAAATCACAGAAGTGAAAGCCACCTTCTCACACATCCTATTCTCTGATCTGCTTTTAAAAACGTATGCTTCACAGAGACATCTTCTAAATCCGCTACGACCAGACGCCGTTTATAGTCTCTCGGAGTAAGTGGATATCAGTGATAAAACTAAAAATGCAAAAAGAAAAAATGTTTTTGGGGCTGATTCTTTGTTCTATGTTAGCTACCAGAAATGTTTTCTTACTTGAACAATGATAAACCTCTCACATAATCAAAAAGTAGTCAGAAAATTTTGAATTACTTGCTGGGATGTAATTACTAAATCTTTTAGTGTTTGAGTCTGATCGCATGTTAAGGGATTAAAGTTATCTATTGTGATATGAACCAATTTGATTTTTTTTAAACATACTCAGCAACAGACCAGATTTTAATATATGGTTAAAGTAAGTGGAAACCTCCCTTCAAAAATGTTTCAAACCAACAGAAAAAATAAAAAAAATGCCTTAATGAAGTGAACCAAATAAAAATTAAAATGCTTTCTGGCTACAATTATTGCCACTTTCTATCTATAATTACCCCTTCAAATAAAATAAGACACAAATTACCCAGTGAATAATGGTTCCACAAAATATGAAAGTACTGATTACTTCCAGTTAATTATTTACGATGGTGAAGACCAAAGAGCTTAATGAAGGCAACACCAATGCTGTTTAAAAGAAAAGGAAAAAAGAAAATGTTACAGGTTCACAGGATGTGAAACATTTAGCAAATGTTTTCACATCTGTTTTTCAACAGTTTAGGTGTTTCACAGTCTGTTAACTGGTCTTAACACTGAGTGGACTGACTGAAAGAAGGCTTTAAAAGTTAGTTTTTTTCCCTGCTTCGTAAGAAAAAAAACACAAGAAATTTCAGGATGACCTGGGTCAGTCTGGAGAAGTGGTTTCAGCTAACAGCAAATGCTGCAGGCGGAACTAAAACTAGCGTCCAGAGGCTTGATGCTAACAAAAGTGTCACAATGGAACTAAAACAGTAAAATGTCAAATCTAACAAGTACTGTTCAGTTTTTATGTGACAAATAATGCGTTACAGCAAAGCACAGTGGAGGTTTCACCATGCTGTGGGGCTTTTTTGCTGCCTACAACACTGGAGGTATGTGAAATATCAAAGCAATGATAAAGTATGAAAATCATTGAGGCCTTTCGGAAACAAAATATGTTCCTCAGTAAAGACAGATTTAGGTGAAGACAGGCACACATCCAACAGTTCAAAAGACATAAAGTCACATAAAATCCACTGTAGAGAGATAAAACACCACAGATGGATGGATGGATGGATATAGACAGAAGAAAGGGATTATGGGCTGTCACTGCATGTTGTACAATAATGTATCAGAGAGTGCATTTTGTACATTTTATTTTTCATTTTGCATTTGTCTTCTTATTTAATCACAGAATATTTTGTTGACAAAGTTGGACATCTTGTTAAAACGTTCAAATTGCACAAAATTAGTTAATTATCATTTCTGTTTTCTGTTCTGGGGTGAATATAACTGCATTATTCATTCTATCAACCATGTTTATTTATCACATTTATCGCAGTATAAAATTTGTGATCAAAGCTCTTGCAAAAGAACAAAAGGTTTTATTTATGCTTGGCTCCAATTAATGATTAAGAAACACTCCACTTCAGTTATAAAATACAACTTGTGTATTTATTTGTCACAACAGAGAAAATAACAATTTGACAGTGATTTGAGGCAAAGCTTGACATTTTTTTTTCTTATCATAATAGAGAAATAATGATGCGTTGTCTCACAGAAAATCATCCTGTTTGCATTGTTACCACTTAACAATGAAGCTGATGACTAATAACAGCTTCCACGTCATTGCTCAATCAAACGCTGGTTTGAAAACATTTTGTCTGCATCGTGACAACCTCCTGGTGGGAGAAAATCTACAACTAGTAATTCAATTCACTTCATTTTCCCCTTAATGGGGTCTCATTGTGATTAATGCATTTCTTTTCCATTTTCTTAGAAGCAGATGATTTTAACGATTTGTTGAAAATGTTAATTGCTTCATTTGGTTTTGTCCCCTCAGTTGATGGTGGAGCAGATGGGGGCCCGAACACAAATCATGATGGAGACGTGTAGCACAGACGCTGGCATGCAGCTGCAGCTCCAGCAGGCACTGGAGCAAATATCCAACATTAGCACTGCCCTGTGTGATGTACAGTCCTACTTCAAGGACCAGGTGTGTAAGAGACGGTCAGGACTCGGGTCTATTAATATATTTCACTGTGCCTCAGTTTCTCTCATGTCTGTGATCAGGTAAAACAGAGTAAAAGTGCTGAGGAGGAGAGCAGTGTCCTCCCTGAGTTACAGAACCTAAAAGAGCAGTTGAAGACGTCTGAGATGGAGAAGAAGATGTTGGAAAGCCAACTGTCTGAAGCCAACAGATGTGTCACACAGCTGCAGGAGGAAGGTAGTACCTTGACATCAGCAGAGAGCGGGTCATAAAAATGGCTGAACGTTGAAGCCAAAGTGAAACCGTGATGAAACATGAACTCCAATGATTCGTGATTGTTTTGTATCTCTATTATTTTGTATCTTTGGGTATTTTCTACCTTCTTCAGTCTGTGGCCCTGATTACGATTCTGTGTTTTATGCCATTTAACTGTCATTTTGAGTCTCAGCTGGGTCATTTTGCTTCACTTTTCAGACGACATCTCTCACTTTGGTCACTTTTCTTTGTCATTAGTCTGTGTCTTGGAAACTGTAGTGATTTGCATAACTATATATATTTCTTTTTGTCATTTTGAGGATATTTTGTTATCTTACCTTGATAGCTCTTCTCTTTATTTGCCTAACTTGCTCGTTATGTGTTTTTGTGGTTGTTAGTACCTGTATCTTATTATGACTTTTTTGATGTTGAGATGTTGTGCTTTGTGGCATCATTTTAGCATCTTTCAGGTCTTTTTATGTTCTGTTTTGTTTATTCTAAATCTCTTTATAGACATTTTGAGGGTTTTTTTTCCCTTATGATAATTCTGCATCTCCTGATACTTGTTTCTGTGGTTAATTTTCTGTTAAATTCTAGTAATTTTCTCTTTTCCTTTTGTTCGGTTTTGTCTACTTGTGGTCATTTTACTGCTCTTTTGCATCTCATTTTGGTACTTTTCTGTGTTTTTTTCTGGCATTTATGCTATATTATTGGAAGAGAACCATGGCTTATTATTGGCCTTTTAGCCTGTCTTACCAGGGGGTCTTTTTGTTTTTTTGCAAGAAGTGAGAAAGGTGTGACAAAGTATGTTTCAGAACTAATTGCTAAAGAACTAAAGCCTAATTTAAGAACTTTCTGCATGTATGTTTTACTTAAAAGCGTAATATTATGTGAATACTGGCTGTTTGCTCCACTTCAGCTTTATTGAATTTTTTTGTTTGTTTGTTTGTTTTTTTGCTCCCAACAGTAAGATGTGCAAATATGTTCATATATGAAACTTGGGCTCATAACTTCCTTCCTGAAAGCTCAGGATGATTTCACAGCTTCTTCTCTCTGGAAGTAGCATTTCCTTGGTGATCGTTCAAACTAAAATCATGACCTACTAGAAATCCAAACCTTTTTGAAGTAGAGTCTCTACATTTTTGACTCAGTTGTCCTGCTTCAGTTTATCTTTCAGTCCAGATGCAATAAGAGCACACTGGTCAGTGTTTAAAATTAAACAATACCTGGACATGCTCTCTTTCTCTTTTTCTATCCTTTATAGTCAAACAGTCACAAGAGGCGAATAAACAGGAAGATAAAACTGATGAACTGATGGAAATAAAAACTGCCCCTCCTCCTCCTCCTCCTCCTCCTCCTCCTCCACCTCCACCTGTCACCAAGTATGTCTAACTAAAGCCACAGTTTTCTCCTCTGCTGAAAGATGTAACAGTTTCAATACTGTTTGAGATGTTTTTGTCCTGTGCTGTCAAAAAAAAAAAATCATTAACATCAATGAATTTATTAAATGTAGTACTGTAAAGTGAATCCTGCAACCCTTTTTGTCCCTCTGACTAGTTTACAAGATTTCCTGAGGAGCAGGAGGAAATGTGGAGTCAATATAGCTGATGAAAACAGTGAGTCTCCCGTCACCTTCTTCAAATACACACAGAATACACACAATATGATATTCAACCTAATGCATGGAGGTTTAAAACAGATACATAGTTTGATTTTTGACTGGTTAAAAAAAAAAGGTTTTTCATTTGTCATATTCATTATCTTACTTCATTTACATGCACTTCTACATCTGCAACAGCACATTAGGTTTATGCTGTCATCTTTCTTTCTTTAAAGAGCCAGCGCCCTTGTTGAACATGAAGGCAAAGGCAGTAGATGAAATGATGGACAGAATAAAGAAAGGTATTGTCCTGAGGCCCATCAAGAGAATACAGGTAAAAAAATGATGCTACTGTCATTAAAGCAAACCTAAAAGATATGACCAATGAACTTTGCATTATAACTAACATCTGATGTTTTTGCCTGAAGGAGGACGAGAGCTCCTGGAGCGTACGTTAACTTTTTATTTATTTATTTTAGCTTTTACAATAAAACACCTCAGATAACTGAATTCTGTTTTAATCATGTATTTGTTTTATAAATACCAAATCACCCCAACAGGACCAGAGAGGAGAAAACAGAAAATCTGCCATCGTGGAGTTGAAAGGAATGCTGGTAATGCTGGATGTGCTCTTCTCATCCACAACAGGAGAAAAACTGCTTCTTCAGTTGTTGTGGCCTGAGCCTTATTTATTTATTTATTTATTTATTTATTTATTTTACAATCTTTCACACCAGCACAACATGAAACATCAGAGCCACCGCAGAGTGCCTTCCAGGAGGGGAATCAACCGAAATGTTGGGGAGGCAGAGCTCTTGCTTGTGCTGCAGAGGAGGAGGAGAGCGATGGGGGATAATCAGGACCCATCATCCTCATCGCAAACACAGGGTCCGCTGACTTTTCCTGTCTCCTGCTTTCATAGTTTCAAGTATCTCTCAGGCTAATGATCACTTTTGCTATTGTTGTTTATCAGTGTCTAGTCGCTTATAGATTCATAGTTTGAGAGTGATATGTCTTAATGGATAGATTTTTAAGTTAAACTAGATTACAGTGCTTGTTCCTGTGGCCCAACAAAGAGCAGTTTGCGCATTAGCAACCACAGTTGCTGAAAATGTCAGAGATTATGTTAAAAAAACAAACAAACAAAAAAAACAACAAGTAAATTTTAAATCTATTCAATGATATTTTTAATAGTTTTATTATCAGAATACTATTCAGCAATGATGCAAATGAGAGTGGAAAAGATAGCTAATGCTAATAATAAGAAATATGAACCAGGTTTGGACACTGATGACACTGAAAATGAGGAAGAACACATGACACATGACGGACTTTATAACTGTGATAACAGGAAGGGATAGTACTTTAGCATAGTACTTTAGGAGTTGTGAGTATTAAGTACAAGCATAAACAGGAGCTAATGCCAAAAGAAACTACCTGAGGCAAGGCAAGACAGAAATGAGAGATAAACTAATAAATTAGCAACTACTGGAAATGAAGACTTGATCTGTCACTGTTACCTAATATTACCATCACCAGTGTGCACGCTGGTGTACGAAAACCAAGTTAACTGTATGGTTTTCAGAGTTATGAGATTGTTGTCTCTTGCACAGTCTCGTACTGGAAGTTTTCATATTGTAGTGAACTCTTTATAAGTTAAAACTGTAATGTAAGCAAGTAAAAAAACTACTGTCTCTCACAATCAATATCAAATATGATATGAAATGGGTCCTTTCTTGCATCTGTCAGGTCAAAAGTTTGACAAAATACTGCTCAGTATCCTGAGTTCAAGAAGCGCACCCTCAGGAATAAAAAGAGGGATTTTACAGTATGTGACAAGAAGAGAGAAAATATATTCTCAATAAAGCAGTCTGGATGAGACTGTTCTGAAATTTTAAGCAAAAAGAAAAAAAAAAGTGGTAAAAGGGAATGACAAAGACACAAGAGGGAAGAGTAAGCATCAGGTCACCCCCGGTGTGAGAGGAACTTGAACTTCTCAACTAACTGCAATATTTATAAATTGAACAAAGAGCTTTATTCCATCTGAAGTGTTGCAGCTTGTTCTGTTGTTGTCATTTTTTGGATTCATGCCTAACATGAATATGTGCTGATCTCTTGGCCAGATCCCCAGCCAGGACAAAACTGTGTCCCAGCAGCAGCTGATGGTCCTTGGGCAGTTGAGAGCAGCAGTGCCCCGGTGCTTCGAAGGCTGAAACAGAACAGGGAGAAAAGAGACTCTCGCATCAGAGCATCAGCGCTGGTCATCAGCAATGAAGCCTCACAAGTAATGCCTAAAATATAAATGTGGACCTAAATACAACCTCTCTGACATCTATAAACCACTGGTTAATATTGAAAGGTTCAAATAAAAACAGTTCTGTTTACGACTGATTTATGATTGTTTTATCCACTTAGGAGTCCCAAACAGAAGTTGTGCAAATATTAAAATTTACTTTCATTGCTGAAGGAACTCAAAGAAAAAGCATTTTTCCAAATGCCATTTAAACTCAGGTCTGCAAAAAGCCAATGCTAAGTGCGTGTCATGGAAACTGAGCTCCTTCAGCCGTGTTTAATGTCCAGCATCATTTTGGGGGTATCTTGGCTTTCATCTGATCTAAGTGCAGGCGTTTCTTTTTCTTTTTTTCATTCTACGGAAGAAAATAGATAGAAAATAGCCCGAGCCTTTAAAGAAATCACTTCCATGAATACCCTTGCCCACTCCTCTCCCTAGATGTCTTTCTCTTAAAGCTCAGTATGGCAGTAGAATGGGGGCTGCCTTGTATTTAGGCACATTAGAGCTGCAACACCCAGAGCCCAAAGGTGTTGCAGAGATAAGAGCCTCATGTGATCCGATGCCTCCCTCCTAAAAGTTCTTTAAATTGCTGCAGGTCGCCTTTTGTTTTCTCACCTCTGCACGGATATTTCATATATGTGTGCATGCATGAATGAGTGCATGCACCTTTACACCACACCATCAATCTATCTGCCTATCTACCTTTGTTAAAAGCACTTGAAAAGAGAATGAGATTACTCTGACCTCTCATTCTGACACCATTTTAGTGTCTTCACACTGTTTCACATTATATATTTACTTTATTTAGCGCTTTGCCAAAAGATGTGCCTTTTCACTCTCAAGCATGCATCTTTTATTGTTTTCATCTGTGATCTCAAAGGTGTTAGCTTTTCAGGTATAGTAATGTACACTGCCCTCTTTTTGTTATGGAACTCATGCACATGGTTGTGTGTGTGTGCGTTTGTTTGATTGTATTTGTGTGAGGCGGAAATCAAGAGATCTGGAAAGGTTACTTTGTACTGGAGAAACTAAAATTAGGAAGAACTTCTAATGACTCACAGTTTCAGTTCATGTTTCTTTTCATTTCTTCAACACATTTTCCAAGACAACAAATGTTAGTAGTATGAATTTAATGGAAATGGGTATTAATGGGTTTAAAAGGCATCAACATGTTTTGTTAATCATAATAAATACCACAGATTTAAATTAGCGTCCTGTTGATGTAAATAGGTCAACATTTTGGCTTTTAATTTTTAGATTTGGTCCTACTTTTGAATTATTTGTTCCTAAATATATATGATGACCAAAGATAAAGGTTTCTGACCTAAAAAGAAAAAAGAAGCCATACACTCTCCAATCAGTATTCCTCCTGAGAAATAAGGCTTCAGCTCCACTTGTTCGAATCTTTACTGGACGAGGTTGATGCTGCTTACGGTGACTTGCTCCTGCTGGCTGAGTCGTGGCAAAGTTTTCCAGTGATTTATTGACCTGCTGTCTGGGATTCGCTCCTTTATGGAGGCATGCAAGGAGAAAGAGCAGTATGTGGAACAGTGCAAACCGTCAGACCATGCATGGGTTCTTGATTTGAGATTTCCGCCAAGCCAAAGTGAAAGAGCTCGGCTCTTAAAAGTTACAGGTACAGAGAAAGACAATGGAGCATTCAAACCCAAACTGGGCCTGAACGAAAAATGCTTGGCATGACATAAAATATACCACAACTGACTGTGATCAAAAAACCAAGAAAGAAAAAAAAAAAAAAAACACTTGACAGCAGATTACTGATGGTGACTAAGGTGTTTATATTAAAACTTGTTAAACTGATACTTAAAGCTTCTTAGTAACTTGTTAAATTTCCCCAACTAGCTGGGAAATGTTAAGGCACGACAAACTGACATGAAATGGTTATGAATGTGCAGGCAATGACAATTCAGTAACAATATATGTCACATCAAAAATGATGATATGCCATTTAAACACATTTCCAATATTTTGATATAAATTAATATTCTGACAATGCTTGATAAAGTTTGTTTCTTTGATGATAATGTTATGTTTCTTGGTTACGACTTTAAATAAAAGTTGAACCTTTTTAAATTAACATTTTTATATCTAAAACATTATAGTTTTATAGAACGAAGTTTTATGGATTTCCTTTTTTAGTCACAGATTTCCTTTCTGGATATTCTTGGAAGTTTCTCAAAGGTCTTCATGTAATTCATATCAATATTAGAATAATCATATAGACTGGATTTAAGAAACATATTGTATACATTTTAGTCACATTGTCCACCCATAATAATAAAAAAAAACTATCAGAAGCAACATAATTCAACATTTGTGTGGTAGCATGCTTTATTTCCTACATATCTGAGTGGTAGATTTCGGCCCATGCAAAGTAAATATACTGTTGTAGACTTCTCCTCCCACCACAGGTGGCGCTACATAAAAACAGCCCCGTCCTTCCCTTTCTGACTTGGTCTGAAACATAGCGGAAGAAGCCCTGACCAGCGCTAGTTAGCAGCCGGCTAGCTGTTTGTTTCTTTGTCCTTTATAAATTTCTTATTTTCGTGTGTTTTGTCACATATGCAGAGAGATGTGGTTTATTTATTTACTCAGCTGGTTATCGTTGGTGATTCAGATCTCATTCGTGACTTTAGCTATAGGTAAGTACGTGTTGAAATCTCACAGGTGCTAACGGTGTCAGTGGAGCTACGTTTGACAAAACGACTGTTTTGGCACAAACTCATATGGTAAATGTCAAACTATAATCAGTTCTGCTTCAGCATCACGTCAGTTCACTGAAATACTAATAGCTACTTACCAGCGTATTCGGACTCCTTTCAAGCACGATGTTTTTCCAGTGAGTAAATACTAGACTAAGATTTTTTATTTATTTAATTTTTTGGGGGGGGGGCAACAGCATTAAACAGCACAGGGCGGATCACCGTAGAAATACTAAATATGACCGGTTTTGGGTTTAGAAAACGCATTTCTGTGCGACATTTAGCTCGCTCGTTCGTCATGCTCCCCTCCATCACTGGATATGAAGTTATCGATATTACCCTGTTAACAAATCTGTTCATCAGCTGATTTTGCGACCAGTGTTTCTGAAATGCAACGATCGACCAGATTATTAGCAAACGGCTGTCTTTAAGGGTGAAAGCTGTATTTGCTGTTAGCCAGGCCGTCCAAACCATTACTTGAAGGGTGGGTATATATATGTATATGTACACACTCTCTTCAGTGTCGATTATAGATCTGGTTTGATCAGAACACACAAAAAGGGAATTTAAAGAAGAGTCAGTCTGTCCACGTAGCAAATCACCTGGCCACGTATCTACTGCTGCAGCTAACAGGTGTGTCAGACACGCCCCTTTATTTCCTCTTTAGCCCTTTACCCTTTGCAATGAGTGGGTGGAGGTAAAAACCTCCACAGGCTACAATGATTTATTAACATCCGAATGACTAAAATGAATATGATTTTTTTTTAAACTCAATTAGCCTGTTAGATAACTTTAGTCTTAAAAAAAGATTTAAAAAAAGAAGATAAATAAATAAACAAATAAAAAGGTTGATATTACAGAAAAAGTGGCAATTTGATTTAACAGATTTATTCTTACTGATTTGACAAAACTCAATTCCTTGCTGGGTCCAAAATTCCACACTAGTATGATTTTATTGCACAATGACAGCCTTTGGAGCACTGAGCATTGTTTTTAAACCCCAGAATAAAGTCAGTATTACACAAATTCCATGCTGTTTTCAGGGTAATTGTAGGTTCCTAGTTAATGACATCATAAGCCAGATGCTCTCTTTTTCATCTTTTATATCCACTTGATGTCAAAAAAACAAAACAAAAAACTGGATTCTCTCATGTAGGTTCAACAGATAAAAATAACAAACAAAACAACAACCAAAAGGATATAGACATAGGTTATCTGCAAAATAATAAAAACTAGGAGAATAAGAACAGTCATATCAAGGAGGTCAAAAATCTGTGTGGCTCCACTCTACATTCTCCTCATTTCTTCCTTACCCAAATAGCCTTTGGCAGGAGGGTACCCCTAAGAGCTGGGTTCTGGTCAAGGTTTCTTCCCAAGAGTTTTTTCTTTGCTTGCCACTGAAGCGTTGCCATGTGCTTGAGGTCATGCTCTGGGTTCCTAAAGCGCCTAGAGATGACTTGTCTTAAATAGATCCTATATGAATAAATTGAATTGAATTGTCAGACTGACTGCTGACAATCACAGCCAAAACTCGAACTTAGCTTTCTAATGAGTAATTGAATATGCAAATTTGCTAGAGAGCTTTAGTATAGTCTCTAATATCACAAATCCTTACACTTGAGAATTCTTAACCTTTTAGCTTATCATCCTGTACACATATTTTTATATCTAACCATGAACTTATTAGCCTGTAAATATTTTAACCTGTAAATAGTCCCTTTTTTATCTTAAAAAAAAAAAAAAAGTATAAATCACCAAACTTAAATTACATTCCACATCTGAATGAACTTAAACTAATTTAGGCTTCTACATTAATAATGCAATATGTGAGGTTGGGCTGCTGTAAAATCAACAATAACTTTAGGTCTTAATGCCTGGTGTCCATCACACGGGAATCATTCGTATTGCACGGATCCCATTCATTGTTCTCATAGAAAATGAAGAGTTGTGTTCATCACATATGCAAGGGATCTCTGGAAAACAGCATCAGGGAAACACATCAAAAAGTTGAGCTTTAGAAAGTTTCTCCTAATACCTGTTTCATCAGTAGTAGTATCAAAGCAGTGTACATGAAAACCTTGTGTGCTTATTAAAAACCATAGCGGAGAAACTGTTACAGGGTTCCTACTTATAAAAAACAAAAAGCTGCCTCATACAGGTGCTGAGAGAAACTATTCTAAACAATCCAGATGGTTGTAGAATTGATAATAATAATAACAACAAGCGATAACAGTCATTCACCAGCATTCCTACTCTAGTACACCTTTTTGCCTTGTTGATACTAGCCTGGTGTTGTCTTATTGTCTCTGATTGGTTATATTCCTGTACAATAACTTTCAGAGGCAGTTCCTTCTGTGAATGTTAGTACAGCTCCTTGGAAATCTAAGTCAGATCCAGAAGAACCAGACTAATATTCTGTATCTAAGAAGAAAAGAGTGCCAAAAAAAACATAAATGCATTGTTTATGTGTTTCCAATGGAAACCCGTTGATGACTGACGATACTCTCTGAAAGTGATGATATAATAAAATGTTTCTGAAAAGATGCATAATGCTATGTTGAAGAATTGTGTGCAATGGAGTACAAAGTTCATAGCATGGAATATTGGTTGCAGAATTTGTATTTATGTTGTTGTAGTTTTTCTTGTTTGGAGCTCATCAGCTTTTCTCTCTCCCTAGCTGCTGGCCTCTATTACTTGGCCGAACTAATTGAAGAATACACGGTAGCCACCAGTCGAATAATAAAGTATATGATACTGGTAAGTACGTGGGTAGTGAATTATGCATTTATTTGAAGTATACACTGGAGAAAAATCAATCAAAGATAGCTTGGGTCAAGCTGTAGTCTCACTAGCTGTGAATGTGTCCAGTTCTCGACAGGTGTGCTGGCTGGTCTCTATGTTTTTGAAGGATTCCCAATGTTAATGGTAGGAGTGGGCCTCTTCACGAACCTGGTGTATTTTGGCCTGCTGCAAACCTTTCCTTTCATACTGCTGAGCTCCCCAAACTTCATCCTCTCCTGTGGTATGGTAAACTTTTACTTGCTTACTGTTCATTTGTTAAAACAAGGCAAATATAGTCAACATTGCTTTAAAATAAATTAAAACATTCACTATGTTGGGTTAATTTATATTCAAACAATCCATTGTGGAATTATTACTCATTAAGATGAGTTAAATTCCATCATCCTGTCATGTGTTATTGATAGAAAAAAAAAAAGTTTCATAGCCACAAAAATATTTTCTTTTCCTCTGTCATCACACTGTAGTGTTGGTGGTGGTAAACCATTACATGGCCTTCCAGTACTTTGCACAAGAGTATTATCCATTCTCAGAGGTAACTTCATCTCGCATTTATGCAAGTACACATTTATACATAGTGCTGTCTGAGTGAGGGTAGAGTTCAGTCTATAATGTCTGTTTCTTGTCTTATCCTCTATGATCTTAACTTTTCTAAGGTGTTGGCGTACTTCACCATTTGCCTGTGGGTGATCCCCTTTGCCTTCTTCGTGTCACTGTCAGCGGGAGAAAATGTACTTCCATCCACCATGCAGCAAGGAGGTGAGAATCACATACAAAGTTTCTACTTAATATTGTTTTGTGATGGGAAGATGTTATGGGTTCAGTATACAGGGGACACAGTAGGTTTGCCAGCTCAGAGAAAGTCTAACCTTGTTGAAATATTTTTGGAAATACATCATGCTGAAAATACACCACATATGTTTGGAGAGTCACATATCAAATTCCCATGTTGCTGCCCGTAGCCCGGCTAGCTCAGTCGGTAGAACATGAGATTCTTAATCTCAGGGTCGTGGGTTGGAGCCCCACCTTAGGCGTGCTAATCTTTTTTTTTTTTTTTTTTTTTTTCCTTGAGTTTACCTTCTCTATTTTCCCATAGGTCATTATTTGCATTTCCACTTCTTCTATAGCTATTAGCAAATGTAAAAGTTTACTGGTAATGACCTCTGCAAATTGAAAGATGTAATAATTTCTTCTTTTATTTCTTTTTCTTTTTTAGATGACGTGGTGTCTAATTATTTTACCAAGGGGAAACGGGGTAAGAGGTCTGGGATCCTTCTTGTGTTCTCTTTCCTCAAGGAGGCAGTGCTGCCCAGCCGACAGAAAATGTACTGAGGTGCTCGGACTCGGGGTGCAGCCCTGGGAGCTGGGATTTGTTGCGCGTACGTGGGTTGGAAATGAAGGGGAAACAGGAAAGACGGTGGAAATTGTTTGCGGACAGGACTAAAACGAAGCAGAGGCCAAAAGGGGAGGACAGGCACACAAAATGGAAGGACCAATGAACAGAACAGAGGTTCCTGGACATGCCGGCGAGTTTACACAGACTATGTTCGTCCTTGTTTGTACTGACTGCCAGCAACACTTACAGGAGACCTCATTTTGGGGGTCTTGTCTGTAGCGCCATGCTTTCATATTGTTGGATTTTTTTTTTTTTTTTTTTAAACCTTAGTATTCAATTGCATACGACCAGGGTTTGAAATTAACAAACTAATTTTATCTTGAGCAGATAAATCATTATCAGCTTTCTTTGTCATTTGTATATTGTAGGTCCCTTTATCTGATTTAATGCACTAAGTACCATCAGATAAGCAAGTAAAATAAAACAGACGTGTTTTCTTCTGGTGGGTTTGGGATAAATGAGTAAACTTAAAAATAAAATTGAAAATTATCAGGAAAAAGTGTATAAATAGCAAGTGAGGTGCTTTAAAAATGCCTCAGGTCTCCATTCAAAGGCTCATTAGGATAACTTCAAATGAGAGCTCAGTCAGTGAAGCTGTAAGGAATCTATAGAGCAGTCTTATTCTAATTACAAATGTGACTGAAGAAACATAAATGCTGCTCTGCAGTGTCACATTGATGAAATGGGGTTATATAAAGGCTCTTTTTAAATCTTCAACTAAACTGAACAGCAAGGGATCTCTTCTACCTTGGATCAGGAACATTTGGTCGCTAAGATAATTCACCAAGTGTAATTTTGATTATCACCTCCATCACATTTAGCTATTATTTGCGACCACCACTGAACGGCTACTTGCCCGTCTTGTTTTTGGACTGTTTGTAAGAATTCATATTAATAATAAATAGATACATTGATTCAAGAGTAAATCTAACATCAAAAGAAAATATAAATGCTTCTTTGGATGAAACTGCATTTTTAGAGGAACACTGGTGGTGGGGACAAAAGCTGCTCAAAATGGGTTCATGAAAGAAAGATTAGAGAGGCTGGATTTTTTTTTTTGTAAAAAAAAAACAATTGTGATTCATCATAGGTTGGTATGCACACAACTGTGAAATAAAATATTTTGTTGAACTAACAGATTAAATGATTGCTTTTCAAGAGAACAACAGGAAAAATACAGCTTCTGAAGATCATTTCCACTTAAATAAGGTCATTGCACTCAGTCACCCATAAATTGACTTCCACTGCGTCAAAAAATTTGTTTATGTGTGAGACTGTCAATCTCGATGGTATTATGCGATTCAACTCTCATGTGAATTTGTCACAGAAGGAGCACCAGCTTTGTGCCAGTGTGCACTTTGACCTCCGGCGAGGTGTGAAGTGCCTCATGAAGTAAAGTAAAAAAACAAAACCACAACACATGCATAAACACACACACACACACACACACACACACACACAGATCTTCCACTGACAGGCCACAGCTCGTGGTTGGTGCTCAGATGCTGTTGACAAGCCCTCACCTGGATCCCAATATATTTCCCTCGGGGAGATCAGTGGAAGTGCAAAGATTCAACTGTGACAGGTGACCCAGTTCACTGTGGTTTTCTCACCTTTCATTCACCCCTGTGCACACCTTGCTTTTGTTGGTGCAGCATCTGCAATGTGTGGATTTTTTGATCATGTCAGTTTGAACAGAGATTGTTGAATGCCTGTTACAGTTCTTTTTCTTCTTAAAACAAGATAATCAGACCTATCATTAATTTATACATAATCTGGCTGCATTGCAGTCACTTACCTAATATTGTGTGAGCTACTTGCCCCTTCGCTGCATAAACGCCCCTGGTTCCAGGATGTTGGTAGTGAATGCTTTGACTTCTGTCGGTTTTTAGGATGATGTGGTTTGCCCTGCTTCAAGAGGGCATTTCCATGATATGATTATTCTATCCAATAAATATCCTTGTAAATGCCATAAACAAAGGTTTCCTACATTTTCCTAACCTCATTTAAAAGCTACAAATTAAGCTTAAGTTGAGTTTTAATGGCCCTGCGATGGACTGGTGACCTGTCCAGGGTGGACCCCTGCCTTTCGCCCAAAGTGAGCTGGGATAGGCTCCAGCGGACCCCTGTGACCCTGCACAGGAAATAGCAGGTATAGATAATGGATGAATGGATGAGTTTTAATGCATTTCCTCTAAACATATTGGTCACTTTCAGGTGTAGTTGAAACCTCTGAGTACAGACTGGGAAGATCTGTAATGTCTTGTCCAAGGGTTTGCCCCTGAGGGTTTCTTCGATGCTGAACCTTATCAATTGTCCATGTCTCAAAGTACTGTGGTGTGGCAATCCTAGAGAGGAAGGCTCTTGGGAACAGCACCCTCTCAACAACATCCTGAGACAAGTTAGGGGTGGGGTGAGGTGTACAATCCCACTTAGTAGTGTACTGAAGCTGCCTGCTGCTGCTATCCCTCAACAAGGTGACACTGTTTCTGAGGTCTAACTCCATCAGGGGCTTCTCTGGCTGGAGGCCCACGAAGATAGTCCAAGGGTTGTAGGATGAACTTTTAGTTTGATTAGTCTGGTCTGATAAGAAGCACTTAGTGTGGTACTGGCTCACACGCACCCTTGGGGAGAAGTCCTTCAGGGGAGCCAGGCCTTTCTTGTTTGCCCATTCTGCGAATTTTTCATCAGTAAGTTTCTAAGGATAGAATTGGAGCAAGTGCATTTAGTGTGTTTGCATGTTGACAATATCTCGAGAACTGAATATGCTATCACAGAATGCTATCAATAAAGAAACTGATGGTGTTTTTACTTTATACATTTTAGATCTTACATATCTAACAAATATCGTCTGATTATTTTCATGTTTCCATAATCAGTGTCCACATCATACCTTTTTATTAAGATGATTCTGCTTAGCCATATCCATAAGATCCATGTACAGTGCTTGAAGTAGCTTTCTTTCCTTCAGTTCTTGTCTCTTTTCTGCCTCCCATGAGCAGCTTTTCAGGTACCTGCACATACAGAAGTTTTTTTTTCTCTCTCTCTCTTTTACTCTGTGTTAATTTCAAAAAGGAACTCTTGTGAAATTGTAATTGTGGAATGGGCCGTCCCTTCAGCCCAATACCTTGCTATTTTACGATGGCACCAGATGCGGGCCACGTCCAGTGGTGTATGTCCATTGCTGTCCTTTGCCAGCACATTGGCTCCAGCCTTCACGAGGATCTCTGCACAGTCGAGGAGGCCCTCATAGGCAGCCAGGTGCAGAGGGGTCTGCCCTGAGTCTGTGGTACTGATTCAAAGAGGATGAAACAAACAAACAAAAAAAAAAAACTCATTATCATGGTATCACTGCTAACATCATAGCCATTGACTGTCATCATTAATGCTATTATGCAACTAAATCACACTGCATTGTAATATTTACACTTATGTGCATTTTAATTTGTACATTTTACTTTGCAAATATGAATTTCAAGTTTTTAACATTTGTGATCAAGAAAATGCTGTTACCTGGACTAAGGATGAGCATAGAAGAGTATTTTACAGAGAAAGGTACCTACGCATTGACATCAGCCTTATGCTCCAGAAGGTATTTAAGGCAGGCAGATTTGTTCTGTGGGTACTGGGAAGACAGGACCAAGTGAAGGGGATGGAAACCCAAAGAATCTCTGCTGTTGATCCATTCCTGCCTGCTCTCTACCATGAGCTGAACATCAGCCAGATCCCCATAAAAGCCGGTGACCTGGAGGAGAGTGTACACTCAACACCATCACCTGTTTCTACTTTTAAAACACTTTTTGCTGACTGATCATAGTTATTAATGCAAAGAAAACAGGAAGATATTGCTGTAACCAGTCAGCAAATGAATAAACTAAGCTTTCTGATTGTTCCATAGACAGATGTCACGATGAAAACATATTTTATTTTGTGTTCTACTCGAGTATTTTTAGGCTCCTTTCAGATCTTGCAGTAAAGTGTGTCCTGTGAAATTGGATTGCAGTAGTACAATGTTTGGCATGTGTTCGGACCTGGCATTAAAATGGGTATTCAAATGCATTTGAGTGATCAGATCTGACCTTGCTGCTGTATATACAAATAAAGATGCACGTTATTTTCATTTGCAAACACTAAATTATTATTATTTTTCATCTCCAAGTGGAGCAGCTGGAAAAGAGTAACTCACAGGAAGAATGAAGGAACAAAAAAAGAGAGAAATATTACAAAGATCTTCCACCGACAAAGCACAAATACAAATCAGGGTGCATACAATATAAGGAAAGATCTGGAATACGAAAAAAAAAGTTACATAAAGAAGCCTAAGCTGATGAGATTAGTTGGCAGTCCATGCATATGTCCCAGGACACTTTGAATATTCCACTGTTTATAATAAAAGAGTAAACACCAGTGGCATTTTTCACCGGACTTGTCTCTCCCACCTGTCCGCTCTCCGGCCTCTCTGGACCCGCCGCATCAGGCAACATCTGTCCGCCCGACCACGGGCCTCTGCGGGAGGGTTTCCTGAGAAACAATAGACCAGTGCGTGATAGACAAATAAAAAGGAACAATAAAAATAAAAGCTAACAATAGCCTATATTACATTTTCAAACGTGCCTACTGTTGATACTAAAGATCGTCAAACCGATGGCTATAATATTAGGCTATTCTTAACGTAGCTGTTCATCCATCACTAGCAGCTCAGCTAGGGGTACCTATGAGCTTGACTATAGTAGATAAATGCACATACGTAATTATTTAATTTCATTATTATCGTTGTTATTACTATTTAAACTTTCGTTTGTGTAATTACCGATCTTTACGTCCTCTCCGTTTACATTTTCCGCTTCTGTTGACAGGCTCCATGGTTGCCATGGAAATGTAGTAACCAGGAAATGAGTCCCGTTAAACTCCGAGTAGCCGGCATCGAAAGCAGGAAAACAAACAAACAAAAAAACATTACGTTTCTGAACTCGATCAAAATATAAATATCATCCTTTAACCTTTGTGTGTAACCTAACTTGTCTAATCTTAGCAGTTGTTTCTAACATATCATGCTTTGAGGAGCTAGACCTAACTTCTGATTTAACTTCGTACTTATGTGACCTACATTGAATAAACTAGTAAAATGGGGATAATCAAGTAAAGCTATCAAAAAATTGTAGCTCTACTCCATACAGTGGGAGCACTTTGTTACAGCGCACACTAGCTTTTGTGAGACACACACACTAAACAGCACTACTCCATAAAATGCCTTCAACAATGCTTCAAGTGTTTCTTCATGTTTGCAACTCATATTATAAAAATTTCATCAGTTAATCTGGATTCACAGGGAAGGCTTGCCTGTTGGCTGTTGCACTGAAGAGACATAACTTTATTTCATATTTTCATGTACTTGAAGGCTTAAAAAAGTTGAGGTGATCATTTTTTAACAAGAAAAACAGTCTAAAACAGATTTAATAAAAAGAGGAGAAAAGCTGATAAACTAGTGGGATAGCTGATGTACACTCTACTTATTTTCTCAACTCTTAGATAAAACTAAAATCAAACTTCACCTCCATGTGCAGCACATTCAGTTATTGTTTGCTTTGGCTTGTGACAGATAGAGGCAGATGACTGGCTGCAGGCATAGCAGAAATGGATACTCACACCCTCCACCACCTCTCTCCACATAGGCCTCACTCCTGGTGCGCTCATATTGACATTGCATTAGAATTGCCCGCTCGCACTTGGCCTTAGTAAAGCAGATCAATCCGGCCAATGCCGTGGAGACTTCAGATTGTCTGTTTGTTCCAATGCACCTAAGAGCCTCTGCCGTATGTGAATTGGAAGAGTTATATTCTCCATTGGGCAGAGGGGTCGATTTTCACACCAGGCAGCAGGTCTCCCTGATCACAGCTATTGACCATCTGACCCCCGACTGAACTGAATGTGATGGACTGCACAACAGTTGAGGGCAGAGTGTGCCATGACAGGAATACTGGAGTGTAAGTGTTTGAAGTTTTCTGCAACTTTTCCAACTATATGACTCAGGATTTCTTTAGTTTTTGGTGTATGATGGTGAAGATCATAAAGGATTATGATATATCAGGTTTTAACTTCACAGTAATTTAAGTCTTTTCATAAGATTGCTGTTCAGTTTTAATTTTTCATCTCAATTACAACAATGAATATAGTCAATTTGATCATTTCCTGTTTTCTTAGTTGTGATCAAGTTTTTGTTTGTTTTTAAAATAGATATCAAAAACATAAAAAAAAAAGATTAAAGGTGAAACAGCAGGTGAATAGGAGCAGATTTTTTTAAAACTAAAATTTGAAACTGAAACCAAATATCCTCAGCTGATTAGGGCTACTCACAATTATTTGTTTTTTTGCACCTTTTATGGCATAGTTTTTTGTCTGCACTTGTCTACAAACAGAAAAATAGTGATTCTTTAGAAAATGACCCCAGATGTTTATTTCTTATTGAGACATTTTTATTTAATTACGCAAAATTATTTAAAAAACACAATATTAATCAAACTATATTAGCCTCAAAGCTTTGAAAATGATGAAAAAACAACAACAAGGCAATAGAAGATTCACAATTAAAAGATTCACAAACGACTAAGAAACCTGACACTTACTGTATAAGATGGTGCTGGAAGCATGTACCTTTGCAGTATAACAACATTCTCTTAACATCACCTTCATCAATACTACAGTTCATTTTCCTCTCAAATTTGTTACATAACTTCTAATGTAACCTCTCTTCATTTACTTGCTTTTACCAGAACATTCTTACACATTCAAAGTGTTAAGTGTAAAAGCGTAGACTTAATATTTCATGAATCAGTAATGTTTCACTTTCATTTTTCATTTTTTGCTCTCAAGGCTTTTAATCAATGTTCCATCTTCCCTTAATTGGCTTAAAGGTTATATTTGATTTGGTTCTTCAATTTGTGACCTTGCCTTCCACTGCCATTCTCTGAGTCCAGTACAGGGTCAAGGACAGGCCACAGACCCCTGGTTCCCTGCCATGAGCAGCAATTCCCCCCCCCCCCAGGGCCTTTGCCTTCGTCACGGCACAGCCTTGCAGCTGATGACGCAGGAGTGTTTTTGCAGAGAGGGTAAGTACAAGTGAGCTTTGTGTTTGTGCATGTGCTATAATGTGTATTCTGTCTTGATAATGCTGTAAGAGAGAAGCACAGCCTTGGCGTGACCTAAGCAATCTCTTTTGACCTGGGTCACATCCCAGGACGCTCATGGGGACCCTTTGCTGTAAAGCTCTTTCATGTTTGACTTTCAGCACAAGTCCCTGGACATAGACCCCCTCCCCCATGACCTCCTTCTTTGACACCGCATGTGTACTTGTTTCCCCATGTACTGTTGAAGTCAGTCTATATGTGCATGTTCACACCTTAAAGGTCCCTACATCTTAGAAGTCTGTTAGAGCTGTTTAATCAGAGCTGTTTACTTGAAAGTTTAACTTTTAAGTTCTTAATGCCCTTCGACATTCCGCCTGTTACTTTCCAATGCTCATTGTGTTTAAGAAATACAATGAAACCTGTGTTTACGTGCATGCATTAGCTGCAAGTCACACAGTTGGTGCAATGCCGATTAGCAATGGGCTAATCAGAGTCTAAACCTGCTTAGGGCGAGGATGAAAATGAGATCATATCCCAGCAGCCTCACGGCAGGTCCTCTCATTGGTCCATTAAGTCATCCACTCACACGCCATCTGTTTTTATTGGCTTTGCAATACAAGCTCCTGCTCAGCAAGTGGCACCTGACCAATTGGACCAATATCAAGCTGCGATACAGAGAGGGGTGGAAAGTACAGTCAATCTATTTAAAAACATGTGGATGTTTCATAATTTTGTTGTTTTATACCATGCATTTTCTTTTAGATTTTTTAGTTTTGTTAAAAGAAGAACAGGCCTAGGATCATGAAGGGATGAGAACTAAGTTTCACATGGTGGCTGCCAGGTTACCAAAGGTTTGGTTTTTAGGACTGAATGGAGTTTTGAGGATTTGGAGTCCTTAGTCTATTTTGCAAATGAGTATAGCCTTTTCCCCTCCCATTGTCTGAAAGAACAATCAACTGCTATGGATGAGAGTAGATTTCATTTGAACGTTGATGCAATCTGGTTCTTTATGCAACATTTTAATAACAAAAATGATGAGCATCAGAAACCTATCTTTGACTTACTCTTAAAGAGGAGGATATGTGAGCAAGTAAGTGAAAAGGAGAAAGGAGTGGGAGAGAGGGAGAGAGAGAGAGTGAAAGAG
>JBAMYA010000010.1:8063863-8076793 GCA_037176975.1 Arrhamphus sclerolepis
GTAGGTAGGTAGGTAGGTAGGTAGGTAGGTAGGTAGGTAGGTAGGTAGGTAGGTAGGTAGGTAGGTAGGTAGGTAGGCAGGTAAAACCGAAGGGGAATTCAATAGTAGCTTGCATATAAGGCATTACATTGAATGGCTTGTATTCCTGTTAGAACTTAAAGAACTACTTGTGCCACCGATGTTACAGAAATGTGCACATGGTGGTGGCACAAGGTGAAGACCTCATCGGCAGCTGGGCACGCAAATTCCTTAATGAATTTCTCCCTAAACTCGATGGTGTAGTCATGTTTACACAACACAATTAGGGGTTAGTCAAATGTGAAACACCAGAAAACCATCATCTACACCCACTTATTCCTGTGCAGGGACACGGGGGTCTACTGGAGTCTATCCCAGCTTTCTTTGGGCGATTGGCAGGGCTACATCCTGGACAGATCGCCAGTCCATCACAGGATCACATGTTGACAAGCAACCATTCACAGCTATGAGCAGTTTAGATTCACCGATTTACCTGACACGCATGTCTTTGGTAGGAAGCCGGAGGACCTGGAGAAAGCCCACGCAAGCTTAGGGAGAACATGCAAACTCCACACCCCCCTACCGGGACTCGAACTGGGAACCTTCATCCCCTTGAGATGCTGTCATGTGTTTAAATTTCATATGGGGTTATAAAAATGAAAATGTGCACTTCTTATGGGATATTATAGCTGACCTTGTGTTGAAAACTAGAAAACATTATACTAAGTGTATGAAAATTATGTCTACATCAACTGCAATTTGACAACTTTTTTTTCTTAATTTTTCCTAGCTGCTTTGAAAACAGACCTATCCTGCAGAGATGATCAAAGAAGCAAAAGATCCATCTTGACAGAACACCCTCTCATCTTGCCTCTAAAGGCAGCTCTCACTGAATGGACAGATTATAGGAGAAGAAAAAAAAATCACTGCTGCCAATGTTATGTTCAGTCCAGCACTCACACTCCATAATTATCACGCTGATGATTGCGCACAAGTGTTTGTGGCTGTTGTATCTGGCTCTGTGCATGATGGAAGTTGCTGTATTTATCTACCCGCATTTTCCTGGCTGTCAAAAATTGCATTCTGAGAAAGCCATGCTCCTCTCATCAAGAGTCATAATTTACTTGTCAAAGCAGGGATCCTCTCAGCATGCTGGAAGCTCCCTGGGGTTATAATTGCGACACGGTTTCTCCTGAAATGCCTCAAGTCAAGATGAGGCACGGGTCTGCTAGTCAGGCTTTGTGTACTCCTCCTTTTAAAAGTAGCCATTGCACCGAAAACTGTAAGATGTAGTAAAATACTACGCTCTCTCCACCAACTCCTTCCTATCGGTGCTTTCGGCAAAGATGCCCTTTGGAGAGAATAAACTCTACTCTGACACAAGGTCCCCATCTTGTGGAGAAATGATGAATGCTTCAAAAGTGACTGCAGGTCAGATGTGATTTGAATTCTCATTCTCATCAGGACTTTTTAAGTAATAGATTTTTTTTTTTTTTTTATGATTCTTTCGGTGTGCAAGTTGCTAATTATGCATGCAGTTTCAAAAATGATGTTCTTTGTTGGAATGAATTTTGTAGCAGCTATAAAACTGTCAGATTAGATTTTTGCACACATTTCACGCACTTATAAAGTGCAGTTCATTACTCAAGAATACACTCAGTTTTTACTTTGTGACCTTGTCTAAGTCTCTTTCTTAGGAATGTCTTTCCTGTTTAGTTGTGAGATCTAAAAAAAAAGTGACAGATTTGTGTTGAGGTAATTAAGATGTGAGACTTTTTTTCCCACTGTTAGTTAAATTTATTCCATATACATTAAGATAAACAGTTTTTACATGGTAAGGTCATTCAGTCTTCACAGATCTAAAATGAAATCTGATTACTGTTATTTCGAGCAACTATGTCGTCCATTTTCTCAAATAATCCTTCGATCACGACTCTTTTTTTCCTGCTGGTCAGCACGTGGTACCTGCCCCCACACCTCTCTACAAGTCCCATCAGTTCTCCGTTCCTCAGGATGTGCTGCTCTGCACTTTCTCCCAACATTTCCCCCCATGTGAAAAGCACCAGCGTGCGTTTCCACACCTCCTCTCCGAGCAAACTCATGTGCTCCTCCACAGCTCTTCTGTACTTCTGTGTGCATGTCAAGAAGGCAGGCATGAGCAGGAGGACGACATCGGCGCCTGGACTGCACAAGGAAACGCTGTCCAGGATGCTCTTTCGTTGTGATGTGTCGTCTGGAAGGGGTCCGTCTCGCCACCTCAGGCCGAGTGGTTCTGCGACGGCGAGGCGTCTCCCAGCTATCTGACCTCTCCAAGGCCTGAAACCAGATCTGTTGGAGTTGGACGCTTCTCCACCCAAGATAGTGACTCCAGCTGGGGAGCAAGAAGCCCACGTCTCCCCCAGGATCATCACTTTCAAATCGGAAGAGTCTTTGTTGTTTGCTTTTCTGGGACTCTTAGATAGCAAATTCAAGTTGTTGATCATCTTTCTCCTTGTTTCTCTTTCTGTCATCCCTTCATTTCCTTCAGGCTTATCAATCTCTTTCAGTGTTTCAAGGTGACAGTTATTAGTTTCTGAAGCTGACAACTCTATATGCACCAACTGATCCTCCCTGTCTTTTGCATCTTCTTCTCTGTCAGACCCTTTTCCTCTTCCCTTCCCCCGCCAGTCACTGACCTCTTGGTACATCAAAGGCAGGTTATCTTCTGAGGTCTCAGCTGCAGTCGCCAGCTGGTCAGAATCCCTTTCATCGTCCTCCTCATCATCAGTCCTGTATCTTTGAGTTTGTTTGTTCAGTGCTTCCTCTCTCTCCATGAGATTCTGCTCCCATTTGTTCATTCTTTTCAGTGCGTCCTTTAATTTTTTCTCCTTGGTGAGAAGTTCCTCCTTTAGCAGAGCAAAGTCTCTGCGCATCTCCTCCAGCTGCTGTGTTGTACAGTTCACATGCTCATTCTGCATCTGCAGCTCTGACTTCCAGTTCAGCAGCTCCTGCTCTTCATTTTTTAGATGACACTCCCGATTTTTCAGCTCTTTTCCCTGATTTTTTAGCCCTCTAACCTTCTTCTGGAGATCATACCCGTGAGAGCTTAGCTCCTTCTGTTTGCCCTCCAGAGCCTTAAATAAGTTCTCCAGCTCCCTTTCCTTTTGCGCCACACTCTGTGCTCTCAGCTTCACCTCTTCCGTCTGCTTGTCGTCTTGCTCTTTCTGTCTCTTCTCTAGACCAGCTTGTAGGTTTTGGAGCTCTTGTTCCTTAGTTTCTAGCTTAACCTTCACTTCAACAAGCTCTTTCTCTTTTTCATTAAGGTCAGATTCTCTTTTGTTCAGCTCTTCTTCATTCCTGTTCAAAGCTTGTTCTCTGTCATCTGCTACTTTTTCTCTTTTAGATAATTCCTGGTCTATCTCCTCATACTTTATGCTCAGCTTGTTTTGTTTTTCTGTTTGCTGTTTCTCAAAATCCTCTCTTAGCTTGTTCATCTGCCTCTCTCTCTCGTCCTCTCTCACTCTCATCCTTTCCATCTCTGCTTGTAGTTGGTTGTTGGCCTCTTTCAAAGTCCTCACCTCTGAGTCCTTCTCTTCTATGAGCTTTACTTTCTCTTCACATTCGCTCAGATGTTCCTGAACTACTTCTTCATTCTTTTTTTTCAACTCTTCAAACTGAATTCTGTAATTGTCTACGTCTTTTCTCATCTTTTCATTTTGTTCCTGCAGTTCCTTCACAGTCTTTTGACTTTCCTCATATCTTTCAGCGAACACCTGAATGTTTTTCTGGTTTTCTTCCTCCATTCGGCTTATATTGCTGCTTTTCTCTTTTGCAAGAGCTTCAATTTCTTCATTTTTTGCTGCGATCTCAGTTTCATACTCATGAATCATGCTTGTCATCTCTTTTTCCATTTTGGTGGTGAGCTCCTTCAGCTCTGACTTTGTTTGCTCGATTATTTGCGTCAGTTGCATGATCTCTTTCTCATTTTCTTTTTCTCTTTGCTGCAAGTGCTCTATGTCTTCTTTCTGCTGCACTTTTTCGACCATCTCTGCATCTTTTTTCTTCTCTTGCTCTGCAAGGCGTTGCTGCATCTCAGTAATTATTTTGTTTTTATTGTCACTGGTGTCCTGCATTTCTTTTAAATAGTTTGCGCAGAGCTTTTTCGCCTCGTCAAGCTCGCCGTCTCTCTGCTCGAGAAGACTTTGTGTTTGTGTTATTTCTTTTGTTTTCTTGTCAATGATTTCTATCAGCTTGTTCATCTCACTCGCACCTCTCTCCTCATTCTTTCTCAGCTCTTCCCTCCATCTTGTCTCTTTCAAGTCTACTTGCTGTTTAATACTTTCCATCTCAGCTTCCTTCTCTTTCAGTTTTCTCTCCATGTCATTTACTAGTCGCTGTCTGATCTCTTCCATCCCCATTTCTGTGTCTCGCAGTCGTTTCTCTGCCTCTTTCTTTTGGTTGAGAATAATTTCTCCTCGTTCTTCTTCTCTTTTTTGCAGGATTTCATCAACATCCTTAATGTGCTGTTTTAACTTTTCGATTTCCCTGTTGTATTCTTCTACAGTTTGCTTCATTTGCTCTTTGCAGTTCATGACGTCTCTTTCTTTTTCCTCTTCTGTCTGATGCAACTGCCGCTCAAGCTCCTTCTGCTGCTCCGTCATCACTTGTACTTCGCTTTCTTTTTCCTCCAGTTTTCGCTCCAAGTCATTTTTGTCATCCAAATAAGCAATTTCTTTCTTTTCGTTTTCTTGCAGCTTCTCTGTCATATCTTTGATTTTTAATTTCATTTCCTCAATTCCCTTTTCTTTTTCTTTCAGCTCTTGCTTCATTTCATTCATGTGATTTAATATATCTTTTTCTTTTTCTTCCTTTTGTTGCAGTTCATCTTTTATCTCTTTGACATTCTGCTGCATCTCTTTAATCTCGCTCTGCTTTTCATCCACCATTTGCTCCATCTCTTTCTCGTATCTTGCTTTTTCTTTTTCCCTATATTCCTCCTCTTTTTTAAGTTGAAATTTTAATTCCTCTGTCAGTCTATCTCTCTGTTGTAGTTTTTCTAGCATGTTAGTCTGTTCTAGTTTTAGCTCTTCTATTTGGTCTTTATGCTTTTGTGTTAAGTCTCTTATCTGTCTTTGTCCTTCCTGAAGTTGTTCATCTCGTTCTCTGCTAAGCTGTTGTTTCAGCTCTTCTGTGTCTCTTAGTTTTTCTTCCTCTAACTCTTTTATTTTCTCTGTGTACTCCTGCCGGACCCTTGCAACGTCTTCTTCCCTTTCTTTCACTATTTTATCAACTTCCTCCTGGTGTACAGCTTTCCTCGTCTCCAACAGTTTTACAGCTTCATTTATTTTTCCTGCCATCTCTTCCTGATGCTTCAGTCTCAAGGCCTCTAGCTCTTGGTCTTTCTCTTGAATGTGCCGTTTCATGTCATTTCTGTGATTTAAAACAATCATCTCCTTGTCTTTTTGGTTTTCTAGTAGTTTTGCTTCCATTTGTGCAACATACCTCTGCTCCAACTCAGCCATCTCTTTCTTTTTTGCTTGCATTTGTTCTTCCTTTTCTTTTGCAAACAGCTCTTTCAACGCTGCAGTCTGTCTTTCTTGTTCTAGCTGAATGTTCTTTATATCATTATCATGTTGTTTTTTAATCCTTTCAATGTCATCAGCCTTTTCTTTCATCTTCTTTTCAGTTTCTTGCTTTTGCTGAACTTTCTCTGCCTCCATCCTTTTTTCTAGCTCATTTATTTTTTTGACCATCTCTTCTTGATGTTGCAGCTTTATATCTCTGATCTCTGCTTCTTTCTCTTGCATTTTTCTCTCTGTCTCTTTCTTATGCTGAAGTTTCAAGTCTTCGACTTGTCTCTCCATGTCTTTTTCCAACTCTTTTACATTATTAAGAGTCACCTGTTTTTCCTCTGCAGCTTTCTTTCTCAGTTCTTCCTGCTCTTTGTCTCTTTCAAGCAGTTTCATCTCCATCTCTTTTTTTATTTTTTCCTCTTTCTCTGCCATCTCCCTGTTTCTTTCTTCTTCTTTCCTCTGAAGAAAATCATCATAGTTTATTTTAGTTTGCTCCATTTCTGCTTCTAAACACTCAAGCTTCTCAACGCCCTCTGCTCTCTCTCTTTTTAGGTGCTCGATAGTTTCTGTCATTTTCTCTAGTTCTTCTCTCCATTTTTGTTTCTCCATCCTAATAACATCCTCTTTCTGTTTCTTCTCGTGTTCATAATCTACGCAGACGCGTTCCAGATCAAGAATCTTAAGTTGCTGCTCATCAGTTCTTTCTGTCAGCTCCTCAATCTCTCTCTCTTTCAGCTCCAGCTTCATCATCACTCCATGGCTTTCTTTTTCACTTTGGCTTAGAGCAACACGGATTCTTTCATTTTCTAGGCTCAGATCCTGAATCTCCCGCTCCCTGTCCTCTGTCAGCCACCGCATCCTCTCCTCGAGGTCGCCAATATCATTCTTTGTTTCGCCAACCCTCCTGTCGTCATCCTCCTCTTCTTCCCTTTGAATATCGGCCTTTCCTGGCGATTTCACTTTCTTCTTTCTATCAAAGAACCACCTGATTCTCTTCACCTCCCTCTCTCTCATGTTCTTTAACTCTGCCTCCTGTCGGAGCATCTTGTCTCCCATCTCCTTCAGGCGCTGGTTGAACTTTTCATTCCTTTGTTGGCTCAAGTCGCGGACTTCTTGAACGACACCGGAAAAAGCCTCGCACCTGTTCATCGTCGCCATCTTTTCCACTTTCTCCAAGAGTTTATTCACTGTGGTGGAGCTTCCTCCCCCATCTACACCACTGATGACATGGTACCTGCCCCTGCACTTCTCCAGCAGCCACTGCAGGTCTCTGCCTCCACTCTGGATGTGCTGCTCAATATCCACTCCCTCTCGAAGCTGGTCGCCGTGGGTGAACAGCAGGATTGTGTGTCTCCATATACCCTCTCCCAGAAGCTCCAGATGCTCCTTGACATGTCCTGCCCTCACCAGGGTATCCACCCTCAGAGTCAGCAGGAGTGCGTGGGGCCCAGGAGGGCACAGTGCGATGCTGCAGGTGATCTCTCTCTTGACCCTCTCTGGTGTGGCACCAGCCACTCCGGCCTCCCAGCCTGGCGTATCCACCACAGTCACCAGGCGCATGGCCACCTCCGCCTGCTGACGGATACACTCCTCTGTTACCGTCCCTGCTTGGAAGAAGCCCGTGTTTCCAAGGACGGTGTTCCCAGCCGAGCTCTTCCCAGTCTCACGCTCACCCAGCAGAACCAGTCTGATTTCAGGAAGTCGTCGAATAGCTTTAGAGAATGACTGGTGTGCATCAAGCTCCGAACCCTGAGGACCATCACCTGTCGAGGAAAAAGTTAAAGTCCTGTTAATTGAATTTTTCAGCCACTAGTTGATATTTGCATGTGATTTCAAAATTTATACTTGTAAAACTGTTTGTAACTTTGAGGTTATAAAATGTTCCTTTTGACCACATCTTTCCACTTCAAACTGATGGTGACCAGCTAACCACAAATCAAACTGGCCAATCAGAGGGCTGGTGATTTGCTGGCTTCAGCTCAGCTGTAGGTCTTTAGAATGAAAGTGAAGTACATTTTTAACATGGACATGAAGTCTTTATGTCACTCAAGTGAGTTATACTTTACATTATCAAAACAAAAGGTAAGCATTTCATATCTTTGGTGTTCAATTACTCTATTCCTATTCCATCTGTCAAAAGTTATCTTTTTAAAATATTTTTCATTTTTAGGACAAGTCAATTCGTAATTAAGTTTCCATCATCCAATTGGAAAAGTTATATATTGTTGAAAGTGAAGCGTTTGATCATTTCTTGAAAAATATAAGCTCATTTTGCTTTGGATGGGCAAGAAGTTTGAAAAATAAAGTGGTACTAACATGAAACACATGAAGATAGATCTGGAAACTAAAAAGGTTCACTGGCAGCAGCTCATTGACATGAACGTGAATATGAAATATCCATAATCGCTATCATACCATCTTCTTCCCATCCAAAAAGCAGAGGAAGCAAAAAAGAAAATGGAAAAATAATACAGGTTAAGGCTTAAATAATTAAAAGCCTCTATGTGCTTTAAACATTATGACAAGCCTATATTTGAATTAAACTATGATCAAAGTAATATTTAGTATTTTTTCCATCCATGAAAACAACTGCAAGAAGTCAAGGGGGGTCCCATTGCTTTAGTTTGTGGATAGCAATGAAAAAATCTGAATTTTACCCCGATCCAATCTGAGCTGACATTTTCAAAAGTTTCAGATGATTTGATAGGTTTCACTTTTTGAAACACACGTTTAGGGTTTATCATTCTAACTTACATGGTAAGATTTACCATCATGTCACACTGAAAACAACAGGCAAAATAATAAACTACTGCAGCACTTCTTAGATATTACAAAATTGAGCAAAATAGGAAGCAGATGTCGTGAACTCTCCTCCCTCTCTGTTGACAGTAGTGTGAGTGTGTGACGTTGGATCTTTGACTCGACAGATTTAATGTAAAGTGATGATCAGAAAAAGATCTGCCCGTACAAACAGTCCTTTCTATACACTTTCTGTTCCCTTATGAGGTTAGAAACACTTCCTGTTTGTAGGAACCCCAGACACACTCCCTGAAGCAGAATGACATTTTTGAATCTTGTCTGAAGCCTTAAAATAATTATTTGCTGTGCGCCAATATTAACAGCCATTTTGCTGCAAACACATATTATTCAAAACTGCTTCAGTTCATGTACCAAACTGTTACATACTTACCATCTAATGATAGGTATGATTGTTTTAATTTTAGTTGTTTTTTTTTAAATCTTTCTCTGACCTGTTGGTAAGGATAAGTAGGTTACTGTATTTCAGAGTCCTGTCCCTTTTCAGTTTGGCCTTACATTTTTCCTCTTTTATATTGATAAAGAGGATGTATTTTTAGGTATAAACTAAAAACACAACCAGGGGCATTGTTATCTGTTGATAACTCATGAAATTTTTAAGGCAAAACACCAATTTTTTTGTAAATTATCGTTTAAGTGTCATTCATTCAATTTAGTGTTAAAAGAAATAAACATTTGATGATGTGTTCTGCCTTCCAATGTGGGTGCTTTCAATATGTATCTTTTAGAGATATGTTACAAATGTTTTTCTGCACTTGAAGTCATTTGGGACATTATATAATGAATCTGCAAAAATCTGAAGTACTCACTCATGAGAGCAGCTTTGATTGTCCCTCTCTGCATCTGCGCCTCCATCTGCCTCTGTTTCTTTCTCCTCTCCCTGGCTCTCCTCTTTCCATCTGCCTCCAGACCCGACAGAAGACTGGTACCCAGCCCTAAATGACTGTTTCCATCCTTCTTTCTATCCACCATCTCCTCCAGTTTCCTTATCAGCTCTGTAACCTGTGCTCCATCTCCTTTGCTGCGGTTATTCACAACATGGTATCTGTTGCAGCACTTCTGGAGGAGTCTTTGGAGTCCTGAGCCACTTGACAGGATCCGCTGCTCCATGGTACCCAGGCCCAGTTCGTCTCCCCTGGTGAACAGCAACAAGGTGTGCTCCCACACCTCTTTCCCCAGCGGCTCCAAGTGCTCATCAATCTCCCTGATATAGTCATTTGTGACAGAAGCACAGGACCGCACGACCAGCAGCACTGCATGAGGCCCAGGAGGACAAAGGGTCACACTCCGTAAAGTTTCTCTCCTAACCCAGTTAGGGGTGCTGTTAAGTGGGTAGTACCACTCCCACCCAGGTGTGTCCACTACTGTTACTTTTCTCCCGGCAACATCAGCTCGCCTTTTGACACACTCTTCTGTGGGCTTGCCGCTCTCAAACCCTCCCACTCCTCCCAGTATTGTGTTGCCTGCTGCACTCTTGCCGGCTCCTTTCCTGCCCAGAAGAACCAGTCTAAGTTCTGAGAGAGCAGGCGGGATGCAGGAGGAGGTAGGAGAAGGTTGCATGTCCATAATGGCCTGCAGACTCTCATCTGTCAAGGAAGGAAGAAGTACTTCCTCAGTGCATCGAACCGGATAAGCTAAATGACACAAAACAGAAATGTGACAATATGTAGTAACTAGTTTACATTTATACATCAAAAAGTGAAAGCAACATTTAATGCAATATTATTACAAATGCATGTAATACATTTACGATAAGTTATTTTGTTATTCAACAGTATTTCCAACCAGACAATAACACTTAAGTACCGCCAAACCAATGTGCAGCCTCTTTTTTTTTTTTTTTTGTCAAGGTGCACCATTTTACAGACAAACAATGAACGACACTCACCATTATGTGTGTCTGTGACTGGACTGCAGTTCTCATCTGTGATGTCCATCACCACTTCACTATATTCTTGTTCCGCTTCTCCTTTTTGGGTTTCTGCAAACCGTTTTACAGGAAGAATTTCTTAATTGGTCGGAAATGACAATGGTGCTGCTCAAACTGAGTACACAAAGTCACAGACTTCCTCTCACGTGGCCTGCTGTGTGGTTTTCTGATATGCCGTTATTCAAGACTACAGGAAGTTGTGAGGTGGCATTGTCAGCTTTGTGAAACATTTTAACATGTTTGCACACACACACACAATATATATATATATATGTGTGTGTGTGTGTGTATGCACGCAGTACAGCTACAATACACAAACAGATATGGCTGCATGCAGAGAGACATATGCATGTCTTGACATGAGAACTGCATAGTTCCTCGCAATTAGGTTTTAGTTAAATGTGGCTAAAGAAAGCAGTTAACCTCTGCTTCCTTTAACCACAAGCAAGACAAACATAATTTAGCCTTGCTAACAGGACAGGAGGAAAAGGCAGTGCAGTCTAGCAAACAAAGCACACAGAAAAATATAGAAACTTAGAGCAGTGGTAAATGAAATGAAAGCTACAGAGGATTTGATATGCATGCCAAAAGACACAGAGTCAAATACAGAAGATCATCTTTTATAAAGTTTATTAAGGCACCAAAATGCACTTCATGTTCCTCTTTTTTTCATTTCACTTTGAAATACTTGCCCAAACACGTCACAATACTCAGTCAATGATCACTCCCTCTTATTTCTATCAAATCTGTAACGAGTCTTTAGTTGGCGTTATGCTTTTGATCTTATAGTTACACTTCAAATACATCATGTGAATATCTCAACTTTCAAATTTCTGATTAAAAAAATTATGTTACGTGACCCATATCTGCAGAACAGCTATAAAACAGTCCTGACTGCAATAAAGTTTTATCAGTTAGTAACAAGTGAATCAGCACAGATGTGACAAGGAATATGGTGACTAAATGTCTGTGTAAGAATTTCCCTTAAATTTACGCAGAAACATTTATTTTCTAACAATCGGTGTATTATGTAAAGAGCCAGTAAACTTTCATCAAGCCTTCACTCAGAGCTGCCAGCTGCCACTGCACCTTGGCTGTGGGGTGTCCCTGGATGCATGCATGGTACAACATGTTCTCAAGTCTCATGAAAACACAAACACACACACACACACACACACATACTGGATCATGGTCTTTATGATTCACCCTTTCCTCTAGCTACAGTCAGGAGTGATAAAAACAAACCCTGTTTATGGAAAAGACTGAATTAGCTGCATTGATTTGGTGCCATTAACCCAAGTGGAGCTGTTCTGGGGTCTGTGAATATTACCATGATGGAAGCCTTTCACGTATGTGCTGGTTTTTGTAAATGTCAACTCTTATTTGACTCCCTGCAGTAACAGCATGAACAGGAATATTAAGCCATCCACCAAAAACACGCCATATCATGAACAGAAAAGCAGCCCAAAGACTCTACTCACATTTGTTCCCTTTAAACATAATATGAATTTGCTGATTTTTTCACCCCCTGTAATTAACTTGTTGGTTGAGAGGATAAGCGAGTGGTGGGAATGACAAACAGTGTTATGTTGCCTGCTCAATTTTGTTGTATGGTTGTGAGGACAATGTTGTTTGTTCGATGCTTGGATGCATTTTTTAAGCCCGATGTCTCTGCTGAGGCATCAACGCCAGGTCATTTTGAGCCACACCTTAAGACCTTGTGAGGGCTAAAGTAGATGTATAAAATGCATATTTTCTCACTCAAAAGGAAAGTATCTTACTTTTTATGATGTTTTGAGTATTTCTGGTTCTGAACCAGGCTATGCCAGTTGCCTAGCCTCATTAGCTGCAGGCTGAGCTGGTCCCAGTGGAATTCCTTGTTTCAGCTCCATCCGTTCCAGCAGTGACATTTGCAGTCAGGATGTTTGGAGAGCTTTGATCTGAATGCATGTGGAGGAATGTCAGTTATCATCATAGGTTAGCAGAAGATAAGCAGCCAAGTTAAAATCTTGCATAATGTCTTGCAGTGATGGAAATAAGATGGGCATATGCTAGCCACCTTCCAGTTCTGTTTGCTCCACCCATTTGCAACATGGTGCTGCACAATACAAGGGGTAAAGTGGGATTAAGAGCACTCTTCAGAAGATCTATGGGTGACATCACAGAGGCTTGTCTAAGCAATCTATGCTAAAAGCCTGAGCCTGCAGTTATAATAACAGGTCCTTGGATAGGACGCAGGGTTAGACGTGGGATGTACTTGCTGTTAACAACGTGTACGCAAACACATCATGGCTGCCACATGTGTCTACATTCATTTGGCATGTCGGTTGTGAATGTTCTCCAAAAAATATGTGACACATACACCAGATGCTATATCCATTTGAACACTAGAGGTGCTAGTGTAGGTCAGTGCAACAGTTGGCGATAATTGAACTGTCACAAAGCTCCTTTGCAGTTCCAACGCAGTCTCACTCCCAACTTGTCATATATTGACGCTTTGGCATTGCGCGTCACATGTGGAAGCAGCGGGTACCCCTTTGCGGCATATTTTGACGCGCACGTCCAGCGTCGCATTTTGACGCAACGGGCATCCTCCACCCCAACTGTCCTACT
>JBAMYA010000010.1:8076893-8104003 GCA_037176975.1 Arrhamphus sclerolepis
AATGCTTTTAACTTTTGATGACCGTTCATTGTCTCTTCTAGAGATATTGAGGGAGAAAGTATGATCAGAGTGGCAGTGCAAAGAGGTGAAAGTAAAGTGATTCCAAAACATTATTCAGTTTATTACCTAAGATAATAATTTATGTAATACATGGGTTTTCGTTGGGGCGACAAGGTCCTGAGTGATTGTACGTCAAACAGTAATTTAAAATTCAGCTGAGTATTTAAGTAACTTGCTAAATTTTTTTCCGTTTCCATTCCCAGCAGCACGGCGTATTGCGTGCAGTGAAGCGATTTCCTCAGGCTTGAACGCTGTTATTTTGATGTTGAACGGGAGGAAAGCCTGTCGTGCTTTTTTTTGTAGGAGGTAGTAGACGTTTGGTTTGTTTTTCTTTACATTTCAACAATAATACACGGGATAAATTCCGCTCTGTTGGCCTGGAGGAAGACATGCATCATGGGCTTAAAAAAATCTATGTGAATAGCGCTGGTGGTGAACCGCTCACTGACTGACGTGAGAAACCGGTGGATCGGTCTTGGTCAAGTCTGAACGGTACTGTTACTTCAGCCAGAAACACTGTTATGTAGAGGAGAGGAGTTCACTTTGGACTTGTCGATGGCTCACAGCAATAACTTTTTAAGGATGTCGAACTGCCTTTTTATTTATTGGTCTATTCGCACCGCAGTATAGTTCACGAAAACATGAAACGCAGATGATGTTTAACGTCTCTGCAGATGGAAGCTCATTTTCAAACAACTTGGAGGACTTCGATTCTATTCGTAGTGTTCTTCTTTACAGGTCAGTACGATTTTTACATAATTTATACATTAGTATATTATTATTATTATTATTATTATTATTATTATTATTAGCATTATTACTGTTTTCTTTTGTTTTCATATACTTTTGCTTTACTGGTGGAAATTTTCAAGAAACCTAGAGTAATTGCTATGGGGACATTTAAAAACGTGCACGCCACGATTGTATATTTGCAAATGTGCATGGAACGGACTCAGTTCACGTAAACCTGCAGTGTTCTTTCATGTTTCACTGCATCGTATTTTGATGAATCAGTGGCTTCGTTAAATCATTACAACAGGTTTTTAAAATAATTCCTAATTAAATATTTTAATGGTAAACGAAATTTAGTGTAGATTCGGCGTGTAAAGCATCATTCATTGGCTTGAAACTTCATGCTGCCTTGTTTTGCCATATAATTTATTTATATATACACAAATATTTACATACACATAGATGTATATGAGAGGGAGAGAGAGAGGGAGGGAGAACGCGAGCTTCTCCGTTGTCAAGGGCGACTACGCCATCAACCAATCAACGATATCTTCTGACGACACGTGACTTCCCCAAGCGGTTGCTGATGTTTACAACATGGCGGGAGGATATCGCTGCACGCTTTGATTAAACTTTTCTTCTTTTTTGTGACTCCTTTCATATGTTTGTGTAGTAGAAAAAAAACTTTATAACTCAATGGCGTTCGAAAACGCCCACCAACATGCAGTAAAAGCTGCTTATGGGACTCAGAAGGACGAAGATAGTGTCGAGCAGCACAGTGACTGTGAATCCACCTCATCGAGTTTCAGCAGCTCTGAGTAAGAATGTGACCCGAAACCCTGATTGCAAAGAAACCACCGCTCACAGCGGGACTTTGTAGGTGCTAATAGTTATTAGGGGGGTTAATACATTTTTCGTCATGCTTTATTGTACACGTGAGCAAGCGGCAGGGCCGTGCACAGGTATTTTGGGTGATCAGGTGCTCAAGCCCACTCAGCTGTATCACTTATTTATCATATCATATTACTTTATTCTATTATCATTCATTTCACAAAAGTGCAACTCTGTAAACTTAATATTGCAACCTTCTGTGGTAAAATACTGACGTTTGTAATATTGCAACTGACAAAAACTACAATTTCATATTGTAAAATCTGAAATTATTTTCCTTGTAAATTATGAAAATTTTGCAATATTGCAACTTTTTCATGAATGAATCTGAATTTTTCCCAAATCAACATTTTATCATTAAATCGTGACTTTTTGTTATAAAATCAGGAAATTTACAAAATTATCAATACTTTCAATGTTTTTTGCAGTGACTTGGAACCAGAATGGCTTGACGACATTCAGAAGAATGGTGAACTTTTCTACCTGGAGCTGAGTGAAAGTGAAGAGGAGGCTGCGTTGTCAAAGGCCAATCAGTGTGTATCCACTAACCATGTTCGCTTCAGTGAAAAAGAGGCAGAGATCATCACTGAACAAAGTAACAAGAAGCCATGCAGCTCACGAGTAAAAGCTGTGCCTCCTCTCAAAAGACTAGCCAGGATCCTGAGGCGAAAACACAGAGCGTCCCAACACAGAGGAGGAAAGGATGCAAGTAAAAACAAGTCAGCTTCATCGCCACCAGCCTCCATCCTGAAGAACCAACCAGGCCAAAGGCAGGGTGTGACTGTTCAGCAGCAGCAGCTGAAGGAAGTGTGCGTCTACCTCAACCCTAAACGTTTAGCGGGTTCGTTGACCCCTCTGAGTGACAGCGGAGGACTGCTGGAAGCACTCGTGGGAGTTATACATCGCCCTGCCTGGAGACCAGGTCAAGGGGTCAGACAGGAGGAAAGACTGACTATTCATGGATTAATACCAAACAGTCCAGCCATAAAATGTGGCCAAATCCTTATCGGTAAGACCATAAATCTAATAGTTAAATGTTACCAACTTATCAAAAAATGTCATTTTAACTTGTGTTGTTAGCTTAAATTCCTACTTGGTATTTCTGAACAGTTTCGATAACCTTATTACTTTATTGAGAGAGCGTCATTCAATAAAACTAGAACTGGTTGATGTTCATTATCTGTGAATTGTTGAGAAGCCAAAGAGTCCTGAACTCCTTAATGTTATTTCTGAGGTCCTCGCCTGGTCCTAACCTGATTTAGTGAAGAGAACATAAGCAAAGGCCTTATCATCTTTCTAACAAGGCCTGATCTGTCTGCTCTCATGACGTCAAGAGCTGAGAAATACCTGACTGAACAGTAACATGTGAGCACATCCTAGTCAATAAGGGATGTGTTAACTTCACAAAAGATGCATCTTTAGCAGTCTATATGCAGTTAAATAAATATTATTACTTTTACTATGAGGTACTCTTTGTGTCTGAGCTTTTGCTGGACTAGCTCTCCCCTTCCAGAGATAGAGCGTGTTGTCCCTGGTGGAGGCAAACTTCAGAAAAGAGGATTTTCTTAACAGTTACCTGCAGAGTCAGATGCACTGCCGAAGCATGGGCTGCTGTTACTGTGAAATTGCCATGGCAACACGCGCACAGACAAATTTTCATATGAGGAAAGCAGCTAAAACTCAAATAATCACTGACGTAGGACACGATGCAACTGCAGCCAAGTGTGTAAGAGACATCCATTATGTAAGTTACTGTTACTTATCCAGAAAATCAGGGAGGTTAAATATGTAATAATCTGCAAGAAAAAAAATCTAGGTTTTTCAAACCTGAACTTTTAAGTTTTTCATTATTTTATTCTTCATGAAGCGTGTTGAAATCATAGTAACAGCTATTAAGTGATATACATTTATCTTCAGAGGAGGAAAACTCTATTTTTCTTCTATTAAGACCCTGCAGGCGTTCTCGCACGATTTTAGTTTTCTGTGCTGCACTGTAAATTCAAAAATTCTCGTGAAAACGCGTGCATGATCCTCAGCAGCGGTGTCTCACGTTTATGCTATTTTAAGCCCTCGCTGAAACTTGGATCACAGTTTTATGCGCGAGTAAAACTGTAAGTGCAGTTGCATCTATGAACTAGCTTCTCTGCTCTCAGGATCTCAGTCTTTGCAAGCGAGCAGAGGAACGCCGTCTGTGCTTGGCTGCAGATGACCACCCACATCAGTGACGGTGTACACAACCTTTATGCGCAACAGCACCATGTTAAAACAATTAGAGTGCTTAAATACCTGGAATGGCTGCGTTATTGAGATAGCGTGTCTGCCTGCACACAAGCAGGTAAAGTTGTTTAATAGCACTTCTCTGCATTTAAGAGATCCAAAGTGTGCTGATCAAAAACTCATCAGCTGTATAAAATTGTAAATATAATGATATTGAAAGGTACTCTGCTTTTTATTTCTTCGTAACTCATTGTCTCTGCAGATTTTCTGTTTAGTGAGTCAGTTTTATTCGTTGCCTACGTGACCGTTGACGAGACAAGACCATCGACTTTGTATTTCATTCCTGCAACATCTAAAATCTTTCCATGCATCTGTTTTCTTTCCCTGTACTATGTGGTCATGGTTTGCAGACCACACTCAAAATATGTGTTGAATTATGCTTCTTGGGCATCATTAAAATAGGATAGAATAGAATTTATTATCCCCTCAGGGAAATTTGTCAAGTGCTGACGAACAATAGCTGCCTTCAGAGGTGATTTATAAAAGAGAGAGAGAAAGACAGAAACATCAGTATCGATAACTTATTTCATCCACTTCTTGCATGTTGTGCTCAGGCGACGTCCTTGTTGCCGTGGACGATGTTGATGTAACCTCTGAGAACATCGAGAGGGTTCTGTCCTGCATCCCAGGACCAACACAGGTCAGTGCAAAGCGATCAGATGAACATAATGACTGGACTTTGTGATTCAAGAAGCTCAGTTTGCTGTTTTCTTGTATCTTAGCAGTTACGGGAAGCTCCTTTTTTTTATTTCATGATTTATCATCTTTTTCATACTATATTAGCTTTTTATATTTGACAGGACACATTTATATCTTCAAAAATCCCGGCTTGTCACAAGCAGAATACACGAGCAGTAAATACAGGCATTAAATTACTTTTGGATGTGTTGGTTCACCCCAACTGCTTAAATGTGCACAGAAAGCAGAGAGCAGCGCTGGTTAACATTAGAAAACCTACAATTACTTAGAAATGATCCTTTGATCGTTATCAAAAAAAAAATTTCCACTTTCTCTGCTTCAGCTGAGCATTTTCACCAAAGTGGTGACCATCAAAAAGAAGGAATTTGCAAATGACAGCGTGCGCAGAGCTGGTGGCAAACGTGGCGGACAGGCAGGACAGCGCTGCGACTCCTTTTCTGCCACAGGAAGCTGTTGCGGGACTGGAAGCTCAGCTGATTAGAAGATGTCGTTGGAAACTAAATTACATTACAGGGAAAGACGAGGGTACGATTTTATGGAAAAATATACGGTTTCTTGGGCACCGCTATGACTCTTGAACTAGAAACTTGAAACGGAGCCATGTTGCTGACAGAATTGTTTGGTTGGTGTGTGTGTGTGTGTGTGTGTGTGAGAGAGAGAGAGAAAGAGGGAGAAAGCTGAGTGTGAGCTTACTGTGCTTGTGATTGATGTAGGCTAGTTTTTCTTTGTGCCAGCCTTCCCAGACAGAACCTATTATGTTTGGAGAGACAGACAAATGTTAGCGTAAAAGTCAGTCGACCGTTCCCTGCAGGAACCCCAAATGAACCTAAATAGTCTCATTTTTGTGTGTGTGTGTGTGTGTGTGTGTCCATGCACGAATGCTTGGTAAATGCCTGATATCAGTAGGCTGGAATTCTGGTGAGAGCACGCTCCAGTCCAACCACATCCTTGTAATTTATGATGAGACAAAGTTCTGCACTTTGCCCACTCAGCCTCTTTACGCAGCGATATTTCCCAGCCTACTTCAAGGTTTTCTACTCAAACCTGAATTTATCACCTTCAGGTAGATTTGTACATCCTAAATAATTGAAAATACTAAATTGAGTGTGCGGCATTTATAGCTCACTTCCTGGATGAAACGGTTCTATCAAAGTCGTCCTTTGAAAGGTTCGTCACACTATGTTTTGGTGTTGCCTGGTTATTCTTTAATAGAGGCCTTCAAGTGAAATTGGCTGAACTGGCTGAGAGCCCAGATGTAGACGCCCGCTGGAGAGGCTGGAGAGGCTGGTGGCCTGCGGTTAGAGCTGACAGGCCCCTGAGAGTTATGGGAGTGATGGCTGAAGAAAAAGAGAAAATACATATTCAACAGTTTCAGCATTTTTGACCAGGTAATACGATCTTTTCTGTGAAACATATTTGGCCGGCTCCAGATGGTCGCAGATTGAGAAAAATATAGACTTTACCTTTTTGGAAGGAAACTACGGCAGCACCTCATTTACCTCTCGGAGTGTGCCTGCACCGCAGACACAAACAATGTCTGCATTACAACCTCAGAACCAGTTTGGGTTATCAGTTCTGCAACAGTGCGAGTAAGACAATGCAAACCTTTGTGCATTGTTCAGTAAATTTCATATTTTGCTTTCTGTTTTTTCCGTCCAACACCGTGTCATAGTTTGGGTGTGACCAGTGGCAGGAAAGATGTAGCGGTGAAAATATATAATTGGATCTGCAAGGATTTTGGTGGTTTGAGGTTAAGTCTTTACAGAACTTCCACAGTTCTGCTTTCTGTCTGCAGAAAGACAGAAATGTCTCCGTGATGCAGCGCTGCTTAGAGCTGAAGTGTTTGTGTTATAAAATGCTCGTCTTGCTGCAATTCCAAACCATGAGAGTATGAAGGAGAAAACAAACAAACAAACAAACAAACTCCATGTTGTGCAAACTGAAGGGTTTGGATCCAGAAGACCCCTGAGATCCTTGTTCTTTTATTGCGTCTTGCAGGACTTCACCATTATCACATCTACCAGTCCAGTCTCTGCACAAACCTCACCAGTCTGGCCCCATAGTCTGTCTGATTTCTCTCTGTTTCCAGTCCTTTCAGTCTGTAGTTGTTATAGAGTCCCCTTATGTCCTCCACAAACGATCTAATTTTTGTTTTCAGGTGAGGAATGTCTTCAGTAGCCTTCATCATTATTTTCTGGATTTGGAATCGGGACCTCAGTCCTAAGAAACTGATCCGTCCCGTCTCCAGTCAGGCTCCTCATCATAGGTGGGGTGAATTAGCTACAAGTCCTCCTCTCTGTAAGGCTCCTCGATTTATATCCTCGGTATGTTGGTGTCAGTGGGGGTGCAGTTGGTCCCAGTGCTGCAGGGGTTTTTGTCCAGTCATTCAGGTCTGCGTCTACGTCCCGTCACAATATTATTTATTTATCAAACGATGAGACTATTGCTTCATTCTCACTCTTCCTCGCGTTCCTGCTTTCGCAGCCATTATGGCTTCATCTTCATCTTCTCTCAGCTTACCTTTTTTTTTTTTTTTTTCTTCATTCTTTCTCGATTTGCTGAATCAAACTAAAACAATTCTATGGATCTTAATTTTCCTTAAACCTCTTTTTTTCTTAAATACTTAACATTTTGTGGATCTTTTTGTCTCTTACTTTCCATCTCCAGTCAACTTTTATTTGACCATTTTTATGACCCTTTTTGTTATTTTCCTTTCTTTATTTTGTATTTTTCAAGTCCTTTTATTTCTTTTCTCTTCTTCAGCTCTCAGTTCTTCTATCTCTTCAAACACCGTGTGTTTTCTCAGCGTCGCCGACACGCTTCGTACGGCTGAGTTCATCGTGCACACGGAGGTATTTATTCCTGTAGCCTTCTCACACAGCTTATGGATTACTTTAAATGCTCTTTAGACAGACGATTTAGTCTTCCTCTTCCTGACTAACATTGTAAATTCATCTTAACTTATCATTTAACAATAGTTTAATGTCGTTAATGTTTTGTCTTCTATCAACTTCGCATTTTAAACACATTTTCCTTTCAAAGCGAGTAGATTTTTTTGCTACTTGAGTCTGATGAATCAGCGATGGATTCTACGATCCCATCACCTTTCCCTCTCCCAGTTCAAGGTGGAGGACTTGTTTCAGGAGCCCTAGTCCAGGTTCCCCTGCGCGGTTCGGCACCAAACCTGGACGAGGGGATTGTTGAGAGATCCGGCTCGAAGGACCAATTCATCAGGAAAATCTTTAAAGAAAAGAATCTTCACAGAAGCGTCAGACTCGGTTTTTTTATGTGAGAAAGGAATTGACACGTACGGTAGAAATATGAGACAGATCTTTTAAGAAGTCTGGATTTCTGTTCATATTCCAGAGATGATAAGTGTGGTAGGTTTTTTTTTTCATGAGAACGGATTTTTATGAAAAAGCTACCGGTGTGACTGAGAAGAAAGCACCTGCGATCGTCTCATCTTTAAGTTTCTTAGCTTGTGCAGGGCTTCTCAAGGTCGCTCTCTAAATTGTGTCGAATAGACATTGGCCGACTCGGGGTGGGAACCCTGGTCTCTGAGTGCCGCATGTCCCGCAGGTCTTAGATCCTGAACAGACTTGTGCAGACTTAGATGACAGGCTGGTTTTATTGGGAGTTTAGTGTTTCAGTGATTCAGTATTTTCTGCATAAAACAGTGCTTGAATCAGCATCTGGCAACTTCAATTTTTAAAATTCAGACGGTAAGACCACTGGTTTACTATGAACCTCCACTAATGAAACTATGCCAGACATGTTTTTTGTTCTTTATTAGAGTTATTTCATGCTATTTTCTGGAATTATTTTACTTGTGAGGAGAGGAGGCTGACGCTGAGATGTCAGAGGTCAGAGGTCAGTATGCAGGGACAGTGGAGACACTTCAGTTGCTGAGGTGATGAAGGCCGTTGGGCAGCTGTCAGTGAAATGTGATTTTGTGGAGCTTCACTTAAGGCTCGAGGCACTTTCAAACGGAAAATGTGTTCTTTGAGTGCAGCCGGTTTTATAAACCTCATGAAAGACATTCTGTTTTAAACTCATAATCTAGAGGATGTTAAGTTATTAAGGCATGCTTAAGCTGTGAATTCTTATTTATTTGAGTGTTTAATTGAAATGAATATTTGCAACTTGGGATGTCTGATAATGTGGAGAAGAAAGTGCAGAGACCATGGCATCCATCAACATGTATTGAATAAATGCATCCTGTTGGCAAATGAATGAAGCTTCTGCAAAACGCTGCTAGTTGATGCAGCCAGATGGATGTTGGCTAATTGGGACGTTTTTGTGCTTTGTTGACAATAACGTGTGGACGCTGGCTTTGAGCTACAAGCAACGCCTGCTGCTGCTGAAGACCACGGCACCCTTTTTAAGAAGTTGTGTATAATTTGACACCTTGAGATTTGACATTTTTGGTGGTTGAGGGGAATGTGTGAACACTGTTTGGTGTCCAAGTTTTCTGGTTTTGACATAAACAAGGTAAGAATAGTTTTTGGGGGCTTTTAAGTTTTCTGATTTTATTATTTTCTTTCAGGAAAACACTCAAAAATGGGGTTCAAATTTCATTAATTTCATTTAATCCCGCCCCTACTAGGGCGCTGCCTCTGGACCCTACCGGGGACTTGGAGGCCCCTGGACCCCGGCCAGCTTCAAAGTTTTGTTTGTTTATTTTATGTTTTTTAAATTCCCAAGCCAGTATAACGTTTTAACATTTATTTTTTTGAGAAAACTCCTTTCTTTTGACACTTGGGAACAAGAAAATATGTCATCATCAGAAGTAAATAGTAATACGTAGGTATAAAAAGGAAGAGGTCTACAGAGACATTCAAAGATCCTATAACATCCGGGAGGATAAACCATCTCAGGGCATCGTCAGGAAGATTCTGGTGCTGTGGTGTCTGGCACTGGGACGATGGCAGTGGATCCTTTGAGTCATGTGGATTCCCTTCATTCAGGGCTTGTAACTATTTCTCCTCTGAGTGATTTCAACCAGATGTCTTAAACCCACTATGCTAACAAACAGTTTTTTTTTCTCTTATTTGGACTCTGAGTTCTGATTTACTTGAATTAGCATCAGCATAGTCGTATAGTCACCATCTTAAGTACTGAAAGGTCCCAACTTCTCAGTGACTGTTGTGATATTTCTTCCATGTGTGTTTGTATTTCTAGTGTATTTGTACGTGAACGTTCCTTTCAGCCTTCCAAATGGTCTAGACGTTTGATCAATGGGGCAGAACTTTGGGTAAATGAAACTGAGCTTCTTGAATCAAACATTTCCAGGCTGGCAATTTTAATTTAGCTCTTTTCAAACTGCGTCGTATCTTATTCCACCAGGTCAACACACAGTTTCTGCTTGTAGCTATAATCAGATTTTTCCCTCACTGCTCAAGACTGAAGTACATCTCACAGATTGTTTTAACAGTCTCCACTAAGTTGCCATTTCTCATCCTTATGTGCTTTCGTGTGTCGGTCATAATTCCACCCAGCTCTGTGTCTGTTTCCAATCTGAATGACAACATGAAATATAGCACTATGGATGGAAAGTAGAACTACAGCATGAATGACACAAGACAGGCCATCTGCTGTAATGACACTTTAGGTGGGTTTTTGGTGATCAAGTGCTCTGAAAAAACACACATAGTGAAGCCGTCTCATGTCAGTCTTATTCTGCAGGTGGTGTAGATGACAGTATCACAGACATTTGTCTGCTATGGACATGTAATGACTGAAGCTTTGCCCCCGTTTGGACCCGTGGTGCATACACATACACCCCTCTATTGTCCTAAAACAGGCCCGTGAGTGCTGTTAAAATCCCATTTCACGCGTAATCGTGTGGTGCCATGGCAACCTGCTGAACTTTTGGAAATAAAACTCAGAGGAACTTGTATTTAGGCTGGTTCAGTGATGAAACAGAATGACTTTCACTTTTATACACAGCACTCTTTCCTCTATTTCCTGTATCTTACATCCTCCTCCACCTTTTCCAGGTGCGACTGACTTTGGAGACGGTGGCGTCTTTGGACAGAGACAGCGCGACAGACTCTTCATCGGATCATAAGATGAAGGCTTCTCCACCAGTCAGCCAGCTTGTGCGCCTGCTGTGGGGGGAGGACACAGCTGAGCTGCAAATGTCCATCGGACACATTCCACATATTGTCATGTACCTGTCACTTAAACTGGACTCGGCGTCGCCACATGAGGAGGTCAGTTCGTATGCAGCATGTGACTCTTCTACGGGGCCTAGAGGATTTAATACGTTCTTTTGAGCCAGAAATAGTTTTCTGTGTGATCCAGCCGGGCCATATTTCAATAACTATTTTAGACTCATTCTGTTGTCTGCTGAAAGAAATGGATAAACTTTGAAACAGAACAGCTTAGTTGGAAATTACAACACAAAAGAGTGTTTATGGTGATGGAAGCAGTGGTATTTGACCAGTGAGTGTCGATTGGAGTTGCAGATACCATCGTTTTTGTTTTTTTAATCAGCCGTGGAAAAGCTCTGCTGTTAAAAAATGATTTTTAGAATAGTGCTGCTCATGGCAGCATCTTGCTGCAGTTGCTGTCTTTCTGCATATTCTTTCTTTTTTTCTTTTTTTTTTTTTACTGCCTGTTATGATGAGTAGCCATAGCAACAAGAGAGTTTGTTTACAAGTGTGAGCAGCTGATCAACATTTAGAGAAGCCATGTCAAACGCAAACAGAGACTCTGAATCCCAGATGAATTGAAGGGTGGACGTCTTGGACGTGGAGCAGGAGCATAGCGGAGAGAAATGGGAAGTTTAAACCAGCTCTTCCCTCCATCATCACGAGGAACATGAGATCTCTCGCAAGTAGAATGGTCAAGCTTTAAAGTACTGACAACTTTTCCACCAGAGAAAATAAAACTTTGATTTGTTTTATACAAGTGTCAGCATTGCGTACAGCTGCTCTGCATGTCCGCTTTGATCTGGTCTCTCTTCTCCACCTATGAACCAGTCGTTCAGAAGCAACCTGTGATCAAAGGCACTGAGGAGGTGGTCAGAAGAAGCTGAAGAAAAGACGGGGATGCGCTCTGACCCACACGGCGATGACATCAATGTCATGACTGAGTGTGTAGCTGAGTGTATAAACTTCTGTGGACAGCACCATCCTCACCAGAACAATGAGGTGCTTTCCCAGTAATAAATCCTGAATCACCAGTGACCTGAGGAAGCTCCTCAACAAGAAAAAACAGAGATTTCAGGGAGGGAGACAGGGAATTACTGAGATCAGTGCAAAGGGAACTGAAAGTCAAGATTAGAGACAACAAGGAGGTGTCCAGGAGAAAGCTGGAGAACCAGCTCCAGCAGAACAACACCAGTGACGTGTGGTCAGGGATGAAGAAGATCACAGGCTTCATGCAGGAGGAGGATCAGACAGATGAAAGTCTGGACACAGCAAAATGAACAGGTTCAGTTCAGAAACAAGCTCAGCATCCTCCTCTCCTGCCCCCCAACCAGACAGACCTCCCACCCTCACTTGACCCGCAGCCTCCCCGTCACATTTCAGCTGTCACATCTTCCACCTCAGTCATGGTTTTTCCTGCTGCGTCATCGTTGTCTACAACCACATCAGGAGATGCTGGGGGCCCCCTGCCCCCCCACCTCTCCGTGTCTAGCAGTCAGGTGAAGAGGCAGCTGGAGAGACTGAGGAGGAGCAAGGCTGCAGGTCCAGATGGTGGTTCCTGAAAGCCTGTGCAGAGCAGCTATGTTGGATTCTACTGCACCTCTTCAGACTCAGTCTGAGCCAGGAGACGGTTCTGGTGCTGTGGAAGACATCCTGTCTTGTTCCAGTACCAAAAGGATTTCATCTATCTTCTCCTAACGACCACAGACCTGTAGACCTAACATCCCACATCGTGAAAGTTCCGGAGAGACTTTTATTGGCCCACCTCAGTAAGCAAACAAGCAGATCCTTCCTGCCCACAGCAATAACCTTCACCAATGAATCTTTGAAGAGTCTTAAATCATGACAACTACTGCAGCAATTAATTTCCCTTTAGGGAGTAATAAAGTATTTTTTAATTGAACTGGATGTTTTGAAGGGCAGAAATTCAGGCCCAAGAGCTGAAATAAAAGTAAAACTCCAGACCTCCTAAAAGGAGTCCTGGACGTCCTCCAAAGGAAGCATGTGGTTATTAGAAGAAAATATCTTTCTGCGTAGAAAACACTGCAAAGATCAACACCAGTTCTGAGAGTGGAAAAAATATATTATGTATATAATGGTGATTAATTTAGAGACTGCTCACTATTGGAGGATGTGTTTGTAAAATCTGTGATACTTGTAGCAACCCCCGTAGAGCGCAATCTAAAATTAGACTCCTTCATTTATTTCAATCTTAGAAATTGTACTATTGTATAATTGGTTGCTCAGAATGACTGAAAAAAAACTAGTAAATCCAACTTGGAAAAAGCTTGATGTGAGTCAGATGCTTCAGAAACTGCTGCTCTGGAACGCTTCCAGCATCTGCAGCTGGTACCAAGATGAAACAAACAGAAAAGCAAAAGAAATGTGAATCTAATTTCAAATTCTCTCAATAAAAACCCTTTATTTTAATGCCGTGACCTCGATTCTGTTGTGCCATAATCCACCCAAGCCCTTTTTAACGAGGTTTAGTTGCAGTGAGTAATTTCACCGTTTCAGTCTATAAACAAAATAACATTTCCTTTTTTTAATGAGAGCCATTTGCTTGGCGCTGTCATTAAATCCCACAAAGTAGGGCACAGCTCACACATAGGGATTTTTTTTTTTTTACCGTAAAACCTTAAGCAGCCTCTCACTGACCAACATCTCTGACGCTGCCGTTACATTTTCTTTGTGGACGGCTAATTCCAGGTTGATGGTTGTACTTCTCTGTTCTGAAGTTCCTTTTTGTGCAGCGGAGGGCAGATCATGGTTTGCCTGGAGCCATATCAGCCAGTGGACTGACTTTGATTTTTTTTAGTCCTTTGATTGCAGGGTAGTAGAAATCGGAGAGAAGCTGTGGTATTTTTGACTCCTGATGCTATGACGATATGTTGACGTGAGCTCTCCTTTTCATCGGTTCGTATAGGTGGAGACAGTAGACTTACCACAGTGTTTGTTGGGTTTTTCTTTCTGAATTCAGAAGCCTGTATATAAGCCGTGTGTATATGCTTTTGGCCTCAAGGTGAAGCTCTTGCATAGACTTTAGTTTGTGCTTTTGTGTTGGTTGCCAAGGCTATAAGGGGAATTTCATTCAAGGTCCTGAAAACACCCGCAGCCACGTCTGCTGGTCTCCTGAAGTGTCTCAGCATGCAGGCAGGAATACTAATAATCACACTTAACTGGATCTGCCCAAAGTGTCATTGCTGTCTGCAAAATGTTTGCTTTTTCCTTCAAATGAAGGTGCAGAGCTGTTTCCCACAATGCAGATGAATTTCTCTGAGCTTCAGCTGAATGCTCGCATTTCCTGCTTTTTCTAGCACTGGAAAATAGAACATCAAATGTAGAGCAGCATTTACCCTTAAAAAGTGACATTTTGTTCATTCCAAAGTAAGATATTCGTTGGCTGGTGACGCTCATACCAAAGTAACGTTTTTGAGGTTGCAGAGTAAACATTCATTTACATTCTCATTCATTCTTTTCTGTCCCGTAATTTATAGGTGGCATAAACTTTTGGTAAATGTCACATCCAAGAGCAGATATTTCACATTTTAAGTACTTTTTTTCTTCTTTGGCTAACCAAAGATGTTTCTCTAAGCCACATGTGTAATTGTGATGACACAGAGCAACATATAAAACCAGAAATTGTAAATTGTACTCTGTGTGCGCGTGCCTGCGTGTGTGTGTGTGTGTGTGTGTGTGTGTGTGTGTGTGTGTGTGTCTACAGGAGGAAATACTGTACCAGTACCCTGTTTCTGAAGCGTCCAGTCAGCTAAAAGGAGTCAGAGGCATCTTTCTCACCCTGTCTGACATGCTGGAGAACGTCACAGGGGGACAGATCATCAGGTGGGGAAAGTCTTATCGTGTGTAACGGTTCAAAACAAACACATAATCAATGTATGTTTAAAGAAATATAAACTCTTGTATTAGGAAAGAGAAAAAAAAAACGTAACCAACACTTTATTTTTGGCTTGAAACTTGAGGGGAAGTGAACTGGCAACATATTTGCTGACTTTGTGAACAATTCACAATGACTGTGTCTTGACAAATAGTTTTGTTGTTCTTTCTTTTCACAAGTTTTCAAACCATTTCTATTTTGGATACTTAGAATAGCAACAAGTTCAGAACAACAGAGCTTGAAAAATGTTGCTGTCTTGTAGTCGATTGTAAGAATTTAACAGTGAATCTGTACACATGTTGACGCCATCCTCCATCTAATCTTTTCAGACTCCAGCATTCATCTTCCATATCTTCTCTAACAGTCCCGTTCCCTCTTTCAGCTCGTCCCTCTTGCTCGGGAAACATCTGGTACATGTTGGCTATTGGAAGGAGAACAACAACCTGTTGGTTATTGGTCTTCCTGCTGAGAGGTAGCAAACACACCGAGCCCACCGGGGTTACAGATTTAATGTTGCTCAGGCTACCAACTAGTATGGCAGCTACATGAAAAAAATAGAGTAAAATAAATAATAACCAAGCACTTTTTGACACCACCACAGATATTGCATTTTGAATTAGTATGTTTCGTCCAGGCATTCGCCTGGAAAATACAAAAAGCCACGACCAAGAGACTTTTGTGTTTGTGGTGTGACATGGCAGGAATTTAAAAAATATGCAAAGCTAGAGGAGACTGAAAGAGTGCAAGAATGCATAGTTCAGCATGAAATAGAAATGAGCACAGTTCATTAAAAAGATTTTGATTTTTGTAGAAAAGGAAGGATGTAGGAGCATTTAGTATTGATCAGTATTTCCTCAAATAAACCCCTAAATCTTTATTTTAGGAAATAGTAGTTGGTAAAAAAGTTAACATGACCACGCCTTTCCTCCAAATGTGTCTTTAGCATGTGCTTTTGCTCACCGCACGAATGCTTCTTTAAGGAGCATTTGTGGGTGTAAAATGGTTCAACATAGTAACAGTCACCATCTTCTCTCCTGAAAAATCTCATTCATGTTTGGAAGTTGTGGACCTGCACCTAGAAGAAAAAAAGATCCCAACATGTTTCCAGTAATAATATTTGATAAGCACTTATTCCGCTGAAGTTGAAAGTCAGCCAGGCTTGTGGTTGACTTTTTCCATGTGCTTCCAGGGTTCCTCTGCTGTCTCTGCAGATGGTGGTGGGAGACGTTGTGCGGACATTAAAAGTGATGTACGGTTCCTTAGACAGGTTGGTCACTCTTGGCTTTCCTGTGGTCCTGCTGAAGGCTGGTTCAAACTTGCTCTTTTTGGTTGTAAATTTTTTTATATACACAATGTGAAATAAGCTAAAGCAAAATCAATATGTCCTGTCAGTAAAGAGAAAGATGCTCCGTTGTTGATTTCCTTCAGCTTAAAGTTTTTCTCAGCCTTTGTTTCTTTCGTCTTGGAATATCATCTCTCACCTGTGCTTCTTTAAGTCACTGCATCGTGCCACTCATTTGACAGCTTGAATGTGCTCCCTGCAGAGCGTTTTGTAAGGTGGACCACTCTCCCAGGCTGGATCATTTCTTCTGCCTGTTTTTCCAGCAGCTCATCCAGCCTTCTCGTCTAAGGGAAGGCTCCTCGGCACTGACATCCGATGTGTCGGGGACGCTTTTCCTTGATGGACTGCCAGCTGTACAGTGGCTCACTCTACCTGCAGAAATCAAGGTATCTTTCTGTCAATTGTTTAGGGATCATCAGTAGATAAAACACTGCTGCGATTCAATTTCTACTAATAGTGCAGCTCTGGCGCCCTCTGGTGTCTATTTTTAAAAGTTTCTGTTTTGAAATAAGGTGACCTTTTTATTTATTTATTTATTTTTAATCCAAAACAAATAAAGTTCATTTTTGCTTTGTTTATTTATTTAACAGATGGAGGTGGATACTGTCCTTTCTGACTTTGAGTCTTCAGATTTTGGAGAAATGGTGAGTTATCAGATAATTTGTAATTCTTGTTACATTTGTCCTTTTTATTGCTCTGATCTACAATTAGTTGAGAGGCCATCTGTTCTATGACTAATAAATGAAAAACTTGTGTTAGTATTAGTGTGTGTGTGTGTGTGTGTGTGTGTGTGTGTGTGTGTGTGTGTGTGTGTGTGTATATAAATGAGTATTTTAATGAGGACCTGATGGTATCTGGTTCCTCTTGTGGAGATGCAACATGGACTGGTTGCAAATGAATTATTGATGGTGGAAAGCAGTTATGTAGCATGGGCTGATTGGTCACTTAACACAACAAAAACACAGTAAACAGTTTTCTTTCATGTGCTCCCTCCATCTTCATTTACTTTCTTGTATTCTTATTCTCATCGTTATATTTCTGTTTTCAGTCTGAGGACTTTTTCGGCCTGAGGCGACTCTATGTTATTCTTGGCTCCTGTTTGTTCTACAAGGTAAGTGTCATAGTCTCAAAAAAGCACACATGCCTTAGTGGCAGCTGTGTTAGTGAATTTATACCCTCCCTTGATGGTATCCCACCATCTAAACGGTAATCTGTAAATGTCACAGAAAAGTCTGTTCTGTGGCTGAGATGATGATGAGAGCAGTGGACTATCGTGCCATTTCAAGGTCTCTGCTGTTCACACTTCTCTACCTTCACTCTAATACCTCCAGTCCTACTTGATTGCCAACCATCTGCCTAAGGAGGACCTGCTGGATGTGTGTCTGTACTGCCAGCACTACTGCCTGCTGCCTCTGGCGTCAGAGCGAGTGGGTCAGCTAGTCATCTGGAGGGAGGTGTTTCCTCAGCAGAGAGGTAACAGTGGCATCGGCCCGGTGCCAGGTTACAGCCAGCCACAAGGAAGACACTTCCTCCTCATAGTGGGGCTGGTAAGGAGGCAGATCACTGACACGTGATTGATATTTCTGCTCACTAAATCAGCTCCAGATCGCAACATCATTTATGGTAAATTCACAATGCTATTGGATTCCTTCTTATGAACACCAGTAACAGGGCAACAGGTGCAGAACACAGTCTGAGTTACACAATCTACCAGTTCATCAGATGTTATATGAATATGACGCATGCTTCTAGTCTGCCCACTGTTCTTCTGTTCATCCACTCACATCATCTTTTCATATTTATTCACAACAAAGCTTAACTGTGATTGAAATTAACGTGCCTGTCTTTTTCTTTTTTTGTCTTTTTCTTTCTTTCGACACCTCAGAGACACTTTATGCAGTGCGTCCTGTTGGAAGCGGGCGGTTGTGCTTCACCAGCTTTGGACTCTCCTGGACCCGATTGTGTTTATGTGGATCAGGTGGGTTTTGTTGAAGTCTATTTTTTATTTGTCTTTAATTACAACTCATATTTCTGCTTAATTTGTCCAGCGGTTTGATTATGTGCAGGCAAGAGAAGCAAATCTCTTCAACACAAAAGTATTTGTCAGGAATTAGAATATAGAGGCGATGCGGTAAATAATGACTTATAAGTCTTCATGACAGGACAGAAAACATTCATAGTCAGGTTTCAGGTTTCAGCCTGAAAGGAGACAAGATGTCTCTCTAAATCTACAAGGCAGGGTTATGTGTCAATGAGATATTGTTGAACCTTAATGTTTACATCATGTTACATCACTAGTATCATAATGTCTCTGGTCATTTCCGTCATGTGTCACTTGCTGTGCTGACTGTGTGACTCCTTTTTTCATGCAGTTAAAGGAAATCTGTCAGCGTCTTTTCAGTCATGTCATTCATAAATATACAAGTATAAAGGGTACATTTCTCCACAACAAATAAACCAAATCTCTGTCCCATTGTGGCCTCAGGTGAAAGCCACTTTGCTGCAGTTGGAGGTGTTGGAGGCAGGAATTGAAGAGCGATTGAACGCTCCACCTGCTCCCTGCCTGTCCTGCGCTGACTGGTTCCTCCCCGCTGCCACCGCCCGCGACCGGCTAGACAGCCTGGCCTCCTCTTCTCCGGTCTTGAGCAAACTTGCCGGAGCCATTAAAGGCTCCCCTTCTGGATCCAGAGGCCGTAGCCTCTTCAGCGAGAAGTCCCGCAGGTCCAGCCCACAGAGGAGCTTGTCCGACAGTGGGAGCGAGGGGCAGATGGATGCTGGATCAGGGTCTGGATCCTCAGTGGCTGCAGGCCACAGCCCACATTCCACTCCAGACTCAGCCAGGAAGCTTGGGGCGCGACGGGACTCACTGGGGTCTGGAGGGTCTGATGGTAGTGGAGGCAGTGGAGGCCTCTTCAAGGTACAAAAGTAGCCTTATCAAGAACGTGACCTCCACACCCATATGGGAAACCTTCTAAGCAAAAAGTCCCAAAAATTCTTTTTATCTCACGTTAAAAGCAGGCTTTATTGGACCTTATTTGTAGTGTTTTTATTCCAAAGATGTTTTTTTTTTCTTTTAATCTTCAGGTACACAGGATGAAGCACCCAAACCCTTTCTACCTGGGCACTCTGAAGAAGACCCTGACTGAGAGAGAGACGGAGGAGATGTATAACACCATCAAGTGAGTAAAAACCAATATTCTGTTTCTTGTAACATTCACTTTTCTATGTATCCAACAAAAGAAAAACGTTATACAATCGCTGCAACTACCCCTGTGTTTGTGCAAGGCTAACGTCAGGTGCAGAGAACACCTTGTTCCACTACGTTCTGATGGAAACTGTGCAGGGAATCTTCATCGCTCCCACTCACAGAGAAGTGACTCAGCTCAGCGGCTCCATTCATCCTCAGCTCATCCGTAACTTCCACCATTGTTGCCTCTCCATACGAGCCGCGTTCCAGCAGAGTCTGCCAGCCAAGGTCAGATGCTTTTCCCACTGTTTTAAACTAGTGACGTCTCAGCAATGATGCCCATATGACATAAAGAAATACAACAAAATAAATACAACTAAATACTACAACCCCAATTCCAATGAAGTTGGGACGTTGGGTAAAACAGACATAAGAACAGAATACAATGACTTCCAAATTCTTTTCGACCTATATTCAATATACACTACAAAGACGAGATATTTAATGTCCAGTGTTATTGTTTCTTGCAAATATTCACTCATTTTGAATATGATGCCTGCAAGACGTTCCAAAAAAGCAGGGACAGGAGCGTGTTTACCACTGTGTTACATCCTCTTTCCTTTTTACAACCTCATCAGCGTTTGGGAACTGAGGACACGAATTGTTGAAGCTTTGTAGGTGGAATTCTTTCCTGTTCTTGTTGATGTACAACTTCAGTAAGTCGACAGTCCGGGGTCTCTGTTTCATTTTGTTTTTTCTTTCTTTTAGGGCCGGCGTGCAGCAGACAGGCCTCAGAGTGCTGGTTTGGGTCCAATCAAGGAACATGGGGTTCTTTTTCAGTGTAAACCTGAGAACTGGACCGACCAGAAAAAAGCCGCCCCCACTATGACTTACTGGGTCATAGGGTACGTCTGCATGCACTTTGATGAAAATGATTAGCAACCGAAAATGCTTCACATTAGTCTGGGAGCTGCTGATAAGCAGGCAGGTAGCAGAAATGGAGGCTCAGGAAATAGACGTCTGCTAATATTTAGTTCTGCACCAGTAGAAGCACATGTGGCTGCAGAAACTTTTCAGCTTTTTGATCTTTACACTGTAACAACATAAGTACCATAACCATAATCCAGGATATAACAAGATGGGCTACAACTGCTTTATCTACTTCACTTCAGAGAGGTCTTCTCTTATTTAAAAACAGCAGTAAGAATGTGTTTATATCTAAAGCCTATTGGTTTATGACTGGAGTGACTGGGAAGCCTTCACTGAAACAGCAGGAGAGAGAGGAAAATGTATGTTGTACCTGCTGATGGTACTTTTCATTTGTCCTGGAAAGTCTTTCAGTCACAGAAGAGGGCACGAAGATCTGATGGAGATGAGGTGGAACGTTTGAAATTGACATATGCCATTTTTCTATTATCTGACACAATTTTCTCTCGGCCTTAATGGGATATTCTGGTGTTTTTGAAGAGGGGTTGTGCAAAATAATTATTAATAGTCAGTCGTTACTGCAGTAAACAGTCTTTACAGTGTTCGGTTTGGGAATCATAAAGGATTTATGAGGAGCAAGCTAACCTAAGTGTAAGAAATCTACAATATAGTGGTTACCCAAACCGCTACAATTTTTTTTTTAAATTGTAGATTATTTTTAAAAAATGTTCTTATTGTGGCCCTATTTAGCGTAGCTGTTAGTTTGGTTCACCTGCCATTAAAGTGAGAGCATTGTGGCCACTGTCTACTGCAGGTGAGACAATAACTGAGGTACGGAGATTTTTATTACTGTGGAAATGAAAATTAAATCATAAATATTCAGAACTGTAACCTTTGGAGGATACAGTACCCTGCCTGAGAGCACACACCAACATACTAAACAGCCTTTTGAGTATCTCCATCCTCAGTGTTCACAGTCCAGACATGGACGTGTGCTTATAATCCCTCTTCTGCTGCTAGTCCAGGATTTTAAACACCAACCAGCAGAGAGACACCTCCTGGATTAACATCAACTCAAAATAACATCATAGATTCTCCATCACATAAAAGTCGAGGCCCATGTTAAACCCTGGTCTTCAGTGTTGGTGGCGTGTTTTTGTTTTCTATTTTCTTCATCTATTTTAAGTTTTTCCATAAAATATTCTCTTTGATAAGATAAAAGAATAACAGCAGATCAACTGTAAACATTTGTGAAGAGACAAAAAGTGTTTACAGCTTTCACGTAGCTGGTAACTCAACTTCATTTTAGGCTCTTTTTACGGCAAACAAGATCTGAATAAGTTATTCTGTTTTCATTTTCAGGCGGATGTTGTTGGAGCCCGTTCCTCAGGAGTTCTATGTGTGCTTCCATGACTCAGTACCAGAGGTTCCTGTTGAGATGGCCTTCAGGCTCTCCTTCGGTTTGGCTTTGTGATGCATCGTCCCTGTCAGATCAACAATGGGGACAGACACAAACTTAAGAAATCTCTCCAACACTAAAGTATCAGGAAAATTCTCAGGAAAATCAAACTGATGTTCTTCAGAAACATTCTTGGTGGAAATGTGGGGGTTGCAAGCAGTCCAGTTTCTGTGGGATTTAACAAGGTTTTACTTAGGACCTTTTTATGCACTCAGGCCTCCATTTTCCAGATGATTTTCTGCATATGTCAGCAGAGCATGACTGAAGCTTTCAGCAGCTCTAAGTCAACGGCAGGCCAACTGCTAATCTCAACATCAAGCTAGATTATTTCTGTGCCTTGTTTCTCACCAGAATTGTAACACTATGTACTGTATGTGCACATGAAAAGCCTCTCAGCGAGAAAATACCTTTGTTCCAGTATGACCAGCTGCTCCAACAGCCTGTTGCCTTGACATTTAGGGTTAATTAACTAGACAAATAAGAACGATGCTGTTCTTTAAACCTCCATACTGACATAACAAAATATGACTGAACTTATATTTTTAAATTTTGTATCGAGTGATGCAAAAGCTTTAGTTGTTCCTTAATTTAAATTTTGTACAGTTTTGTATGGACACGACCTTGTTTTGCATAAATGAACAATGCATGACATGAAAATGTTATTGTTTGTGTTTCTTTCAGGATAAGTTTACTAGATGTTAATGTCTTTTACACATTATTTAGAAAATAATCAGTTGTTCACAACAGGGGAAACACTGCTTCATTTTCCCAAAACATAACATGTTGACTACATGTCTCCAGTAAGTAGATCTGGAAGTTATAAATATTGAGAAATTTCTGACAGCTTTTGCACATTGTACATAATTAAGTTGCTTAACAGGCAACAAGGAAAAAGGGAAAAAAAAACAAAAAACAAAACACAGACCTGGCACAGCTATAAATGAAGGCCTACTGATAAAAATTCAATGCTGCTTGATTTCTTAAATGATAAAATTTATCTGCACACTATATCTGTGAAAACCAGTGTCCATGCTTCATACATTTCATCAGTTTCCATGACTACACATGCAGTATAATTGGAGCCACGACTGACCCTGTCTCGACAGATAACTTCTCTCTGAGGATCAAGCTGCACTCTGCACAAGCAGCAGGTTTCTTTTGTAACACTCAAGGCTGCACAGGGGGACCCCAGTCTTCGAGCACGAGTACTTCTTAAGGTTGGTGCACCCGCTCACCCCACAGTTCACTAAGGGGAGCGGTGGAAGACAAGGAGGTGCTGGGGCTGGAGTGGGGACCCCTGTGGGGAAGGAGATGGCAATTCCCTGTGCTGAATCACTGTACCGAACCATGGGGCACTGATTCTGCTTGGTCTTCTTCTCCTTCAGGCTTTTGATTTTGGCCTTGCTGGTTTTTGTTAGTCTCTCTATTGTCTGGTTCTTGTTCTCTTCAGCCTTCTTGGCAGCCTGCAGGCGCCTCTTACGGGCTCGCTCCTCCCGCTTCTGCATCATCTCTGCGGTCATCTCTTTCTCCTTGTAACCCATAGGCAGCTCCAGCAGGGGCTGACTCTGCTGCTTGTGAAGCAGGGCTTTCTAAAGAGGGAGGAACATGCGTTTAAAGCTACGTAAACAACTTTTTGACCTCAAGACTGATTTCAGATTTCAAGTCTTCTTTGAAATGTTCTCAGCAAGAACTTTTAAGGTTTCAAATAAGTGATGAATGCACATATAGGGGATGATTAATATGCAAAATGCTTCAAAATGATATAAAAAATGTAGCATTTATTGTTTTAAAGCACTGTTTGTGTTCAATTTTGAACTTGCAGTTGTTTAAAAAAAACAAAAACATGCTCATCTTTCCAGCCTGGGGTGTCTCTTCCTCACCTGTCTAGCAGTGAGCAGGGACTCGTCGACCTCCTTCTTAAGCTCTCCGTTGTCGTCAAGCTCACCCTTCTCCAGAGCGTCCAGCCACCGTTCCTCCTCATCCACGGGTCCACCCAGCATAGAGTCTGAGTCCATATCTGGAAGAGGAGATGTGGCCAAGTTGCTGTCTTCATCTGAAAAAGGAAAAACTTACAAATGTAAAAATTCTTGCCTTACAGCAAGGAATCTAACCAGTTTCACATTTCCTAGATGTTGACTCATCTTTAAGGTTCTTTAAATGTTAATTTACACAAATAAGCATCAGTTTGTTTATATTTTGGAATTCTTCTCATAACAGGAATGCAAGCATATCATAAACCCTTAATTTATGCAGAAGCTGTGCCCATAATATATTTCCAAATTCTTTACTTTCTTCAAACAATATTTTTTTGTTAAAATGACATTTCATTCCAACACATCATCTCCTTCTCTTTTCAAGTCATGTTGTGAATTTTCTCGGAGGGGAAAAAAAAACCTTATACATTAGACTTTGAGAATCTTAAAGAATAGTTATGTATTTCATTATCTTAGGCTGAAATTTGGACCATCTTAGACCACCAAAATAGCAAGTTTGTTCCATTTTCAACAAAGGAGTTCACAAATTGTTACATTTTAAATTTGTTCTCTGCATTTTTAAATGCATTTGTTTTGTTTTCATTTTCATTTATTTCAGTGTGGTATTCACTCAGTATTTTTGACCAAAGCAATTTAAAATAAAAGTACATATATTACCAGCATTTAAACAGAATAAAAACGAATGCATTATTTCTATTCGTTTTTATAACATTATAATTGGAAGCAGCATATGTCCCTATCCTTTTTTATATTGTTGTTTTCAAGGGCCATGACAAATTATTCTGTTTAAAAACAGAGCAGTAAACATCATCTTTCATTAAATGTCAAACTTTTAAGATCTAAAATGTTTTTTGTTCTTTCGGAAAATAAAAGACAATTAAAAAAACAATTGCTCTTCAAGTATGAAAATTACACCTTCTACAAGTTTAAAATTCCAAGATACCAACCGAGCCAAGCTCGATACTGTTCCAAAGGCACGGACGGCTCATCGTCGTCATCATCCTCATCATCATCATCATCAACATCATTATTAATGATCATCAATGGTGAGGGAGGACAGGCCACACCAGGATGGACGGTGAAGGTGGGAACACTGGAACACATAAAAGCCCATAACGTGGTTGTATTCTGATAGATAAGCACTGATACTTTAACCCGGCTCACACAGCTCACCTCTTGGTGCCCAGAGTCTGTCCTCCCAGTTTGATCTTGAGTCGGAGCTGTGGTGGAGGTCGAGGAACTGGGATAGGCTCAGGTTCAGGGACCTCAGCAAAGCCGTGGTGCTTCTTCTTGTGCTTCTTGTGTTTTTTATGTTTGCGTTTGTGAATGCTGTGCAGGCTGGAGCTGCCTTCACCTGGAGAGGACAGATAAAAGCACAAATTAATACACAATAAAGACATTATCTACAGTTGTTCTGTGAAGAAAATGCAAGACTAGGACTTCCTTAGTCATTTCCTTTCACTGGTCATTTCACTGCAGTCAACAAAAATATTTCAATTAAGTAATAACTTAATCCATCTTGACTGCAGTTATTCCTGATAATATTTAACTTTTTTCTGAGTCTACAATAGCTATACATAAGCCAAATCTATTGTTTGTTTGCTTTTGTAAAATCTGAAACAGCACCTGAGTGCCTTAACAATGAAAGAAAGAGAGAAAAATATTCTAAACTAGGACAGGAAACCATCCAAACACTGGTCCTCACCAGACTAGTAATTCCATTCCATTTTATTTCACTTCACAGGAATGAAATGAAGTGCAGAGTCTGGTGAGGACCAGGTTAAACAAAAAGATGCTGAAACTAAATATATATTCTTCACCAACCAAAAATGCATGACTTCACACATTTGAGACTTTCATTGAAACAAAACCGTTATGTCTGTTGGGATTCCGTTGAAAATTCTGATAGTTGCTTCTTCTCAGCTTTGAACTTTCATTTACTCTAAACGTTATTGTTGTTATTGTGCTCTTCTTTATACCCAATTTTCTTCACCCAGTAAACTTAATAAGCTGCTTCGCATTAGCAATGCACTAGATCCACTTTATGTTTTGTTTTTCAGGCTGCAGCCAACTGTAGCACAAAGCAACCATTACAATGGCTCCAGGCTGATGGCAAGGCAAGAGTTTTGTTGCTCTATAGTGCATTTCACACACAAATACAACCCAAAGTGCTTTATAAAGGCAAAGAAAAGAAGGGAAACCATCTCGTTCACTCACCGAAGTACCTGGGAAGAATCATGTCTTTCCTTTTCCCCATTGAAACGATAGAAAAGAGAAAAACAGCTCTACATGTCAACATAAACTGCTAAGCTGTCAATGAAACTACTGTAATTACTTTGCAAAAAGAGATACATGTTCAAAATAACATTGAAAGACATACATGTAAAACAAAAAAATAAACGTATCTCGGTACTGTATTTGCTATTTTATGTTTTGAAATGCTTTTTCAAAAATGCTACTATAGGGTTAAGCAAAACCTAAAATCAAGTTATGCACCGCATAAACCTTTTTTGGAAAATACAAAAAAAATATCGCCACAAACTTCAAATATAAAGTATTTTAGACCTGAAATAACTCAATCACAGGAGCTAAAATAATCATGCTAAGCTAAAAAAAAAATGCAAAACAAGGAAATCCAGTTCTTCGTTGTACTCCGGCTATTTCCGGTTCGATCCGGTGGAAACGGCACACTGCTGCCTCCTAACGGTCGACGACTGTGACGAACAACTTTCCCCCTTGGTCAGCACATAGATACACACACAAACATATAAAAATATCTATGTATATTTATTATAAAGTCAGTATTCCATTTGAACCCGATTTTCAAACCAATAACAGTCGGCGTTAAAAAAAAAAAAAAAAAAACTAAAGCCGTTGTGTTCTGTTTTCAGTTCGGGTAATGTAGTCCAAGTAATGGACTCCGCTGATGACCAACGCTGTTCTCGGCACAACAAGTAATACATTAACCAGGATTCCTTGGGGCGAAGCTCCCACGCACGCAAGGTCAGTTACACAGTTGAGCATGGTCGTCACAGTCGTTTAAAGTGTGTACATTCTAATTTATCTAATCGATGTTCACCTGTTTACTGTTCGTTTGTTGTTTTCGTGTTTGCCGACTTCCGTCCTGCTTAGTAGTCATTATCTAGCCGTATGACGGAGTTAATAGATTATTAACGTTGTAGGTATATCTAACACTAACCTATATCTTAAGACTGTGTGCGAGCATGTACATACTGTCATAAACATGTATGACCTGTTGCCTTTTGGACACACGTTTCTTAACAGTGATAATTCACAAAATACAATGTAACTTTAAAAAAAAAAAAAGTGGACACATTGTGGGGCTTCAGCGACAGATGGGACTGGATTTATGGGCAAAGTCTTAAATTCTGAACTGAGAGGAAACTAGTGTTCATGGCTTTTAGATATCTATATATATATATATACACACACACACACACACACACACACACAGTCATACAGATATATGAG
>JBAMYA010000010.1:8104173-8138731 GCA_037176975.1 Arrhamphus sclerolepis
GGGTAAAGATGTAACCTATATTTAAAAGTGTACTCAGAAGCTGAGATACAGTCAGACAGCACTAAATAGGTTATTACTAAGCTTTAAAAATATTTTATTTAGGACACTAAATACAAATACGAATTTAATGTTTTTTCTTTTCTACACATGTGTGTGTATATGTGTATATATATATATATATATATATATATATATATATTTATATATATATAGACATGATTTTATTTGTTTTTCAGGAATCATGAATTACGCTCGGTTTCTGACAGCAGTCAGTGCGGCTAGAAAGCCGTCTCCAATCAGGATGCTGAGTAAGTTTGTTTCCCTGCGAGCTGAACCAAGAAACACGAGTTACTCAAGAATGCAGGATTCATGTGGATATTATAATGACTTTTTTGTATAGAATAAAGTAATAATTTTGTTAAGGCAACTTTGGTAGACTGAAAATAAGTAAAACATCTATTTACATCAGTCAGCACCCGTAAGCCCACTTAAAAGTAGTAATTAAACTACAAAGGTCACGATTAAGTCACACATGGTATCCATAGTTCAACATTTCTAAAACTTTTTTTTTTCTTTTTTTAATACAACAGGAGGTCATTGCATTTTGGACAGTTGGCTAGATAAAGCACAAGATTAGATTGTTTCTTTTTTTCTCTGACATGTATTTGCATTTTATTACACTTGCAGCATTTATGAACACAGGGGAAGTTTAAGGCTGCATTTTCACAGATATTTGGATAGAAAATTTTCAGTTTCTGTTAAAAAACAAAAGGGGCCACTCTGAATACACCTCCTGACTGCTTTGACACAAGACTCAGCCTTACTGTTCATGGGTGACATTCTGCTCAAAACCATAAAAGCAAGTACTATTGAAACAGTTTTTATAAAAGTAAAACAAGAAATTGACTGAGACAAAGTATGCCTTACTTTAGATGCAAACGCAACCCAAATTCCTAAACAAAAAAAAATCTTGCAACGCTGTGTAAGACGTAAATAAAAACAATGCAGTGATTTGGAAATCTCATAAACCCAGATTTATGAGACATTTTACCATGTCATGGAAATTATGAGCTCATTTTGACTTTGGTGACACATCTTTAAAAAAAAAAAGTTGGAACAGGGTGATGTTTACCAACCCCCTGATTTCTTCACAACTGTCAAAGTTCAGCACCTGGACGCTGCTCCTGCGAGGCCACGCTGTTGTGCTGGATGCAGTATGTGGTTTGACATTGTCTTTCTGAAGTATGCACGGCCTTCCCTGATTAAGACGTTGTCTGGATGGGACCATACAACTAGGAGGCCGGGATTTTAGCAGGGTACACTTATTCCTGAGATCTTTCAGCATATAAACTACCATTCCATACCACCTGGTGGTGGTAGTGCACTGCTTACACTGTTTGGCAACTGCCAAAGAACAACACAAAAATAATTAAAACAAAAACAACTAAATAAAATGATGAGATAAATATTGGAGGTGCTAAAGATGATTGTAGCGTTTCGGTTTTACATTTGTATAATGCATAATGGCGCCACACCCAAGCAGCAGGTTCACCAGACTTGCATCATGTTTTTGACTTTCAGTCTTCCTTTTGTTGGAAGTTTCCAACTGTTCCAACTTTTTTTGAGACGTGTTGCTGTCATCAAACTCAAAATGAGCTTAAAGTCAAATGATCATACAGTCAAATTATGACGTATGGAGCAGAAACATTTTTAAAGGACATAAGATTAGAAGCACACCAATGTTCCTTCAAATAAGACATAATATTTGTGTGATGGGTGTTATATTTGTTTGATTTTCTGTCGCTGATGTGCTTGAGATCATTGTCCTGTTGAATAATCCACTTAGTGTTAGATTTAACTTTTTAAATAGGTGGTGAATAGTTTGCCTTACAAAAGAAGAAAAAGCTCATGTCTTAATTTGTCTAACATCACTCTTTATGGTTCATTTGAATTGTTTGATTTTCACCAAAGTATCACTGTAAAACTTTTAAAATTGTCTGTCCAAAGAACACTTTTTTTGTTGTGAGTAGTTGGCTTTTAATTACCAGGAAATTCGGTATTGAATTCTGAGGTCATTGACATGACTGGATGGAGCACTTTTCTTTTTTTTTTTCTTTTCACAACTTTAAAGTTTTCTATTTAGACCAAATTGGACTTAGATTGTTTTATTGTTTGTTTTGGTGTTCCCTTTTTAATATGGACCCCCCAGAGTCTGAAATAAAGATTGATTGATTAGTAAATGACCAAAAAAATTATGTTCAGATTAAAATAAATTTGGTGTATCACTGACACATATCAGCCAAGGGCTTAGTGAGCCTCTAAATATCTTCCTATGTCATTAAAAAAAAAAAAAAAAGCTTCTTAAAGCTGAGCATCCAAGTGTGTTTCATCTCAACGTGTTTGTGAGACTTGACCTCCTATTTGCTGATGTACAGCAGCTGAGTGGTTTCTCCGTCTCCTCTCAGCTGAGCTGCAGCAGCGGTCACCTCCATCCCTCATTTCTCTGGCTGGTGGAGCTCCCAACCCCAACACGTTCCCCTTCCAGTCGGCAACAATCCAGGTGAAGAACGGCAAAACGGTGACGTTTGACGAGGGGACGATGAAGAGGGCCCTGCAGTACTCTGCCTCTAACGGGTGATACTTATTTATTCTTTTCCACCTGGAGTGATCATTTTCAGTTTATTAATAACTTCTTTGTCTTGGATAGAAATGCTCCAGATTACTAAAGTCTCATTTCCACGTGTGTGTAGAATCCCTGAGCTGCTGACGTGGATGAAGAACCTGCAGAAGAACCTCCACAACCCCCCGACTGCCACCTACAGCCCCGAAAAAGGTCAGATGGACATGTGTGTGACGACAGGGAGCCAGGAGGGGCTCTGCAAGGTAAGAAGACCACCTCCTGCAGCCTTGTCAAGTTGGGTTTTTTTTGTTTTTTGTTTCTTTTTTCAGTTTGTGTCTATATGCTGTTTTCATTTTGCAATAAAACAATAACCCAAAAAGGTTTTATACAACTTGTTCCCCGACTTTCAAGCACAACACAGCTAAAGAAGTAAAAGATTATTTTACTTCCAAGAAGGAACTCAACTAAATAAATAAAAATAAAAAGTAATCCACCTTTCTGTTCCTTGGTTTTGGGTTTTAGGTGTTTGAGATGCTGGTCAGCCCTGGAGACAACGTTTTGCTCGATGCACCCACGTATTCGGGCACGCTCGCAGCAGTGAGTGTTTTCCTTTTTTGTTTGTTTTTTTTTCTCACTACGTCACAAAGTTATCGACTCTAGTGACGTTGACCACCAAACACTCTACCTCTGTAGCTCCAGCCTCTCGGCTGCAACTTAATAAACGTCTCCAGCGATCATCACGGCATGATCCCTGCTGCCCTGAAGGAGGTTCTGTCTCAGTGGGACCCTTCAGAGGTCCACAAGCCTGGCAGCACCGCTCCGAAGATCCTCTACACCATCCCCAACGGAGGAAACCCTACTGGCGCCTCCATGACGTTGGAGAGGAAGAAGGATGTGTACGAGGTTTGTGTCCTTCGACAAAGTGACCAGATGTTGACACACGATGTTTGTGTCTGCATGCACATCCACTCATACACACCTGCACACACACTCTAGAGATTCTGTGAATTACTTTCATTTTCAGTTTTGTAAAAAGCTGAAAAGTGCTGATGCTTCTGAATAAAGTTTGATTTCCCTACAGATTCACCCTTTCCTTTATAAACGTATGTGTGTTGAATAGTTGGCCCGGCAGTATGACATGCTCATCATCGAGGATGACCCCTATTACTTCTTGCAGTTTGAAAAGGTAAAAATCTGTTGTCCCTCCTCTGTTAGAGAGATACTGTTGTGTTTTGGATTTTTTGCAGCTGAAAACGTTGTCTGTCTTGTTATTTTGCAATCTTGACTAAGAATGAACAAAACCAGCAATTCAAGCTGATTTATCCGTCTTTACATGGCAGCCGTGGGCTCCAACATTTCTCTCTATGGATGTTGACGGGAGAATCATCAGGACCGACTCCTTCTCTAAGATCCTATCGTCAGGGTGAGTATCTCAGTCTTTGATATTGAAGGAATGTGGCCTAACAAGTCTAGACCTGACCACAGGTATGTGATGTATCTGTGCATATAATGATTTTTTTCTTCTTTGTATGCCAGACAGTAAACACTTGACTGGAGCACATAAAACACTGAACATGTCTTAGGATGAGTGTGTATTTGATTGTCTCAACTGATTAATCAACCCCAACATTGTTATATGTTCAGGTTTGCAGGACACTGTTACATATATTTCTTTAAGTCCTCTGGAAACTGTTTCAGATTTTGAAAGAAGGTTATAATACGTCTCCTGTAACTATAAGACTCTTAAGAAGCATTTTGGAAGGAAACTCGCTGCACTTATGATCGCAGCAATCAGCCATGTTACAGATAGTGGGCATATAGGGTGTAGTGTGTGTTGAAAACTGCATTCATTTCTTTTTAATTTACCTATAATGCACTAAAAAAGTGACATTGTCAATACATCATATGATATGCTGATTTAAACTTATTGTTTCTCGTCTCACCGTGGCCAATCTTTCCAAATACACCATCAGTACAACAATGTTATAGTGAGAAGCACAAATGCTTGAGAGAAGGGATTTATGTTTCTGTGCTGCAGGTGAAGAGCTCCGCATTCAAGAGTGATGATAATGTCTTATTTGCTCCAGTTTGTATGACTCCTTCGTGTGTGTGTGTGTGTGGTTCAGGCTCAGGTTAGGTTTCATTACTGGACCCAAACCGCTGGTAGACAGGATTGTGCTGCACATCCAGGCCTCAACGATGCACACTAGCACCTTCACTCAAGTGAGTAAAAGTCTCAATTTTGTCAATTTTTGCAGCACTGATATACTTATGACAGCTCCTTATGTTCTGTTGTGGTTTGAATTTCATAAATCTACTAAAAAAATATATATTTGGAAGTACTGCTGGCAGTGACAGTACAGCACCACACAAACCTCCATACAGGGGAAAGCAGAGAGCAGGGATGCTCAGATGTAGGGTGTGTGTATAAAGATTGCCTAATGTGGAGCATATTTGAGATCAGAATCATCCCAGACCTGCACATGCTGGCAGCTTCTGTTTTCCCTCCTTTCAGGCGTGGCACATTTGCACAGACTTAGACTGAACAACAATGAGCAGCATGTTGTGGTGGTTCTGGATTTGCAGCAGCTGCGGAGGAGGATTAAGTGGATCTATAACAGACCTGCAGACACTTGCCTCTCATAAACACCTTGGCCACCGTAGTTTGATTTTATGTGGACTTCAATAAGTTAACTGACGGGGCTTTCATATGAAGACAGTTAGAAACATGAACGAGCTAAAAACCATCATCCCAGTAAGAATTATGTAGTGTCAGTCTGTGTCAAACAGCACTAAAACTGTGCTGTAGAAGTGATAGTCTGAAGGTTGATTTGATATGCCGTTATTTTACAGTGAAATAATTTGAATCGGTATAAATTATCAAGGAGTGATGCTACTGTATAATCAAAGTCTCTGATTCTTTCAGCTCATGGTGTCTCAGTTGTTGCACAGCTGGGGACAGGACGGTTTCCTCCAGCACATAGACAGGTACAGCACTTCCTGTATGACTAGTGTAACCGGTCTGGGGCAGAACTTGATTCAGTTATGGCTCCCGTTATTAATATGATAGTAACTTCCGTAGTGATGGCTCAAATGTTTGTTTTTCTTTGCCATGCTTGCAGTGTGATTGAGTTTTACAGGAAACAGCGTGATTCGATGATCGGCTCTGCAGACAAGTGGCTCAGAGGTTAGTGGACTCACTGATACGCAAAAAAAACCCAAAACTCTCAAACAGTAATTTGTGCATTTTGTGAACCGTCACGTTGGCAACTTAGTGTAAAATATATGTGCATGCAAACACAGATTCATATGATTAATGGATTATTGTTCCTAAAACAGTAATCAACGCATATATGAGCTTAACAAAAAAAACATTAAAGACAGTAGACGCTGCAGACCTCACAAGTATCTATTTTATTTTTCACTGTTAGGTTATAACTTGCATTTTTCTGTCAAAATATTAATGAAACAACACAGAAAATCTTTTATAGATTTGTTAATAAATCTTTGCCTGAAAAAAGTACCAACAAATGTTCTATAAATTATGACAATAGCAGCTAGTCAGAAGCCATCAGAGATAGTTGATCAGGCGTTTTCCTGGTTGGCTTCTCCTGCAGATGCAGCTCTGACTGCTGACAACAGCGACTCATGAGTGCTGCTCATCCAGACCACCAGGATTCACTCATTCAAACATTTCTATACACCTCCAGCAGTTCCTATATTGCAAAGTTGCCAGATTGTCTCGTGACCCATGAGGTCACAATTTTGGACGACTCCGCCTTTATTTCTACAACACAATAGTAACTTATGATTGCTGGCAGTTTCAGGCTGATCTTCGGTCTGCATGCAAACCTCGTAACAGGTTAACAGATGATGCTTTAGCGCCGGTTATAGAATTAAAACAGAAAGGAACATGTTTTCTCTCTTCTCCCATTTTCAGCAAGCGCTGGATTTCCAAAGTTTGAAGGACACTTTTGAAAGATACTTCTGTGCAACTAACATCATGTTTCAGCAACGCATCTTCCAAATATGAAGGAAAGCACAAGCGTTTAGTATGCCTTGTGTAAAAATATGTTTAAATAGTCAGGCAATTAGTAGTCATCAGACAGTGGGTGCATTGACATAATTAAAATGTTCAAATTAAATGATAAGCAGTTAGGAAAGCACATTATTAAAATTGAGTTTTTCACTTTTGTGCATTGGTGAACCGTAATCTATTTAATGGACTGTTATCTAAAAATTCACTGCTAAGTTGAAATTCTGTCACTGCAAGTGTTGTGGTTCATAAAGAGTGAATGTGTGTTTGAGTACAGACGTGGCAGAGTGGCACACCCCGTCAGCAGGCATGTTCCTGTGGATGAAACTGAAGGACGTAGCCGACACCCAGCAGCTCATTATGGAGAAGGCGTTGGAGAAAGAGGTCAGTGCGCACAAATACACACAACTCTGGGAGAAAACACAAGTGATTTAACTCCGCCCACTCCACGTTAACGTGAACACCTACATACAAGGCTTCTCTATTTGTGTCTGAGACTGTTGTGAGGATGTGTTTTGCCCTGCAGCTGAGGAAAGTTTTGTGATCTCAGTAGAGCGTAGGATGGTGCATGTAAAGCAGTCATTGTGCACACTGTGGGTTTTCCCTCCTACACACACACACACACACACACACACAGACTATAAAGCTCTGCTGACAAGTTGCTGGTTGGCTGTGTATAACCATGAGTGGGAGCAGTCAGGCTTTTCCAAGGTTTCTGCACAGCAGGCTTGTCTCCCGTGAATCCTGAGTATTTAAAGCCCTCATTTAGCCCGAACTAAACACTGCTCTGTAATCTACAAAGGAGGAAGATTTCAAAGCTGTGAGAAATGCTCTTGCTCTTGAAGGCAGCTGGTTGTTGCACATCTATGTTTGTGTACATTAAAAGGTGCTGCTGGTTCCCGGAGGTGCCTTCATGATTAACAGCAGTGAACCAAGCCCCTACGTCAGAGCGGCCTTTTCTCTCTCCACACCGGAGCAGATTGATGAGGTATAATACATAAACACACACACACACAAACACACACCCCACAACTGACTGTAATCGGTCTCAATTCTGCCCACAGGCCTTCAGAAGACTCTCTCTGCTCATCAAAGATGCCTTGTGATGAGAGCTGTATTCCTCCCTGGCAGATGCTGCATTTTTGTAAAACAAAACAAAAACTTGGTTTTAAAGTTCAGATTTCATTTGAGACATCAAACTGCAACGTAATCAAAGTTGAGAGAAGACACCAATTATATTCAGATGTTCACGTGGCTGATTGTACAAGTTTTATCACTTACTGAAGCCAAGAAAACAAAAAGAAAATGATTTTCTGCTTCACTGGTTAGTACAGATGTCTATAGGATGTTAAGGTAAAAAAAAAGTAAAAAGTACATTTTTATTTATTGTGTATTTTTGACATTTAATGTCTGTGTCTCAACTGGCTAAATAAAGGTTTTAGTGATTTTAAATACTATTTTACAGCTGCGGATGCGGATTTCACACTGCATAGAAAACTGAGAGGGAAACTTTATTTTTAGAGGCATGACTGTGCAAGCACGTAACTGAGACTGACATGAAACTGAATAGCTGTAAATGACTTATTTCAATTATTGAAATTCTTACTTATTCAACTTCATACAGAGACCAGGACCTTTCATGGTGCCGTTTTCTTGGCCTGAAGCCAAAGTCACCAGCCGAGAAATTTCACATCTAAAAGCAGACCCTCTGGGTTGGTGGTATCTTTGCGGTTGCACTACTGAAAATGTTTGAGCTTTGTGTTCCCCTAGAATTTTGCCTTTTGACAAACTCAACATTTATGCTTTATAGCAGAGATTAGAGACACAAAAATATCACAGATTTTGAGATAATGGAGCTGGAGCCCACATCTCCATGTTTCTGTAGTTGAACTGATAAAATGTTTGAATCTGAGCAGTTTGTTATTTATCTCCATTTTTTTTTAATGATAATGCTTTAAGTAGAGCTAAAAAACAATGAAAAAAGGTCACGGTTAGAGAAAAATCCAGTGTATAACTTGAACTGGATTGAACTAAAGTGCATGCAGCCCTGACGTTCCACTGAGTAGTGACTTCCACAGACTTAGTTCTACCTTATTTCTTATCCTCTGTGTGAATACAAAATCCACAGGGCTGGGATTTGTTTTGTATTAATAACATTTTTTTTTTAGTTGTTTGGAAAAAGTCCTGGAATGTTTTAAGTTCTGGGTAGTCAGTTTTTGGAGGCACTTACTGCTTATCCATGTAAGGCCCATTGTTGCAGGATTACAACATCACTTTTAACAATTCTAAAAAAACAAACCAAAAACAAACAAGTAAGTGTTTTTTTTCCCCTCAAGACCACGTTTCCATAGTTAATGGGTCCTATTGTTTGCCCTCACAGTACTATTGATTAGTGTTAAGTGTTTGTAGGTCCGGTTATCTGGCCATGAACTTGAAGGTGAAGATGAAGGTTCTGACAAGAAACGCAAATGAGTACAGCTTGCAAAAAAAAAAAAAGGAACATCTGTAAACACCAATAAGAGAGAAACTGAGGATATGCTTGGCATGTACCTGAAGATGTACCTCTGCAAGCTGAACTGTTAAGCACTGAAGTTGACCAAGAAAGAGATACTGAACAGGAGACAGCTTCAGGCACAACTCGCACCCTGGTGAACACAGACAAGACAAACACATTCACACAGATGGTGACAGCAGGGAGCCCTTTGGATCTTTACAAGAAACCATCCTTGAGTGATGTGAGTCCCCCCAGCCAAGAGGTCAGATTGCACATTTCCCATGAAGACAAAGAGAGGATGCTGCAGACACTGCAATAATGGAAACACAAACACACTGCAGCAAGTGCAATGTTGACTTGTGCTTCTCTGAAGAAAAAAAAACTGTCTTTGGGACTATCACTGCAAGTAAACATGGACTGGGACTGCAAACTTCATGAATCTCAAATGACTGGAGTCTCCAAGCCACATTTTAAGTGAAATTTTTTTTTGAAAACTTTAATTTCTACATCAGAGATCTCCTTAAACGATAGGTCAAAAATGCTTTGCTCATTTTGTTTTTTCTATAACTGGGTAGACTTTTGTCCTCTGACGCTGGCGTATCTAACATAAAGACCTCTAAGATGAAGAGTCTTGATTGATTTATTCTCATGTATCACGTGTGACATGGAGAACAACTTGGTTTGAAACTAAATCACATAACTGAACTTCTCAAAAAAATAAAGGGAACACCTAAACAACACAATGTCACTCCAAGTATATCATATACGTGTGAAATCAACCCGTCCAGTTAGGAAGCAACACTAACTGAATCAGTTTCACCTGTCGTGCAAATGAAACAGACAACAGGTGGAAATGAGAGGTAATTAGCAAGTCAACCTCTATAACGGGGTGGTTCTGCAGGTAGTGACCACAAACCATTACTCTGTTCTCAATGTTTCTGGCTGATGTTTTGGTCACTTTTGGATTTTGTCAGTGTTCTCAGCCGTAGAGGTACCATTAGCTGGTGTCTACAACCAACAGAGGTTGCTCAGGTTGTGCAGCTCATCTAAGAGGGCACATCAGTGAGCTGTGGCAAGAAGGTTTGCGGTGTCTACCAGCACAGTGTCCAGAGCATGGAGGAGATACCAGGAGACAGACCAGTACACCATGACACGTGGAGGGGGCTGTAGGAGGACAATAAGGCACCAGCAGGACCACTACCTCCTCCTTTGTGCAAGAGGGAACAGGAGGAGCACTGCCAGAGCCCTGCACAATGACCTCCAGCAGGCCACTAATGTGTATGTGCTCAAACTGTCAGAAACAGAATCCACCAGGATGGTATGAGGGCCTGATGTCCACAAGTGGGGCCTGTTCTTACAGCCTAATACTGTGTAGGGTGATTGGCATTTGTCAGAGAATACCAATATTGACAGATTCTCCATCGGCACCTTGTGCTCTTCACAGATGAGAGCAGGTTCACACTGAGCAGATGTGACAGACGTGACAGAGTCTGGAGACACTGTGGAGAACGTTACGCTGCCTGCAACATCCTCCAGCATGACTGGTTTGGTGGTGGATGGGATGAGATCTTCAGACCCACTGAGACCATATGCTGGTGCAGTGGGCTCCGGGTTCCTTCTGATGCGTGACGATGCCAGGCCCCGTGGCTGAAGTGTGTCAACAGTTCCTCCATGATGACGGTAATGATGCTATGGACTGGCCTGCCTGTTCCCCAGACCTGAATCCAACTGAGCACATCTGGAACATCATGTGTTGTTCCATCCACCAACACCACGCTGCACCACAGACTGTCCAGGAGTTGACTGATGCTTTGAAGTCTGGGAGGTGATCCCTCAGGAGAACATCTGCCATCTCATCAGAAGCATGTCCAGGTGTTGGATGGAGGGTGTGTTTTTTTTTTTTTCTCTTTCTTTCTCCTTCCCCTACTTTTGAGTATGATTCCAAATCCAGACCTCATGGGGTAATACTTTTGATTTTACATTGATCATTTAATTCTCAACGCGCTCTACTATAAAAGATTTTCAACTGCAATATTTCATTGAGATCTAGGATGTTATTTTAGTGGGGTTTTTGAGGACTAGTTTTGTACCACAGTGATGTTTCTCGTAAAACTGTACGTCTTCGACTAGTTCTGCAAATTTGTGCAACACAGCATCAGTCTGATCTTTATTTTATTTTAAGCCTGTATAGTTGGTGACCTTGTACCAGTTTCTGCTGAGAACAGCAGGGTGCATCTGGTCATTTGTGTTTTTTCTTTTGTGCAGACTTTCTCCCTGCTGTTTTGATGTTAAGGTAACCCTCAGAAGTGTTTTACTGCAGCTGAAACATTCCTCTCTGAAGGATAATGGGGTCAGAGCGACTGTAAAAAAAGTAAACCTTAATCCTCAAGTAATAGGTCTGCTGGGCAATATCTGAAGTAAATCCTACTAGAATAATTCAACTACTGAGCTTGGAAAATACTTTTGGATGTATTTGGTTTATAAAATCTAAAGCAAACCATCACATTTTATTCAAATATAATTTGTTTGGATGTGAAAAAAGTGGTTAAATCAATTGGTAGCTAGGATAACCAATCATTTCTTCAAATGTGAGATCTAATGTAGAGAGAACAAATTCAAGGACTCATAACTCTGGTATTTATACCCAAATGCAGGACAGCAAAGGCTCATCCTCTTCCATGCATTAGACGGAGCATTATTCCTCCATCCATCTATAGTTGTTCATTCCTGTCTTTTCATTGTACAGCCACTTAGCTTGATGGCTTCTGACCACAGTCCACATACTTGTTACTGTATTACATGGTTATGTAGATATACTCGACACTGCATCACAAAATTAAAAGACCTCTTGTCCGCAGTGTTCTCTCTATGCATTTGAAGGCAGCAGCCTCAAAGCCAGACTGAAAAAACAGAACAGCTAATAAGCAAGATTTTCTTAAAAAAAAACAAAAAAACAATCAGAGCTATGGACACTTCTGTCCACTCTTTCCCTGGCATGGTCTATGTCCATATCTTGAATCTGTCTTTGGTTTAAATGCTATAAGATAATTAGGACCAATCATAAACTGCTGAAGCTTACAAGTTTTTAAATGGTATAATTGCATTTGTTTAATGCTGGATCCCAGTGTTGCATGTTCCACCAGTCACTACACATCGTCTAGACCACTACACAGCCTTTATCACAGATGGTTCCCCTTAAAGCTTCTACCCTGAAGGAACCAAAAAAGAAATAAGTCCTAGAAAACCAGTAATATGACCTAAAATTGTAGTTTCTGCAGTGCAGACACAAAAAATGGGAGGTGAACTCTCTCCAATATTAAACCATGAAAAGGTTTGTGCCATAATGACTGACTCGTATAGCCTACATACCAATGGAGTAGCCTTGCTACAAACCTTCAGATGCTTTATTGTCTATTTCACTCTAAAATGCACCATAACATACATAATGAATGCTATACCACATTAAATTAATGAATGAATCCAGGAATTCATATGCGAGGGAGGGGCATTTTTGTTCACAACTGGTCCTCTTAAAAACTTTAGGAATGATGACCACGGGATTCTTCTTTTCCTTCTGGCTGTTCCCTTCAGGGGTCGCCTCAGTGAATCATTCATCTCCATCCAACCAAGTCTTCTGCATCCTCTTCTGTCACACCAACTAACTTCCCGTCCTCAATCACTACGTCAATAAATCTCCTCCTTGGTCCTCCTCTAGGCCACTGTTTTTCAAATCCTGGTCCTCAAATACCCCTGCCCTGCATGTCTTGGACATTTCCCAGCTCCAGCACACCTGTCTCATATTAAGTCTTGTGCAATCCTTGATGCCTAGTAAATGAGGCGATCCATTCATTTGAATTAGGTGTGGTGGCAAAGGGATACATGCAAAACACGTAGAGCAGTGGTACTGAAGGACTAGGATTGAGAAACGCCGCTCGAGGCCTTGTCATCATCCTTCTACTGATATATTCACTATATTTTCTTCTTCTGTACATGTCCAGCCATATCAGTCTGGCCTCTCTGACTTTCTCTTCAAACATCCAACATGCACTGTCACTCTGATGTACTCATTCCTGATCCTTTCCATCCTCGTCACTCCCAAAGAGAACCTCAACATTTTAACCTCTGCTACCTCCAACTTGGCTTCCTGACACTGAGGAAAAGTCCTCACTGTCAAAGTCTCTAAACCACTGGTGTCATCCAGTTTCATCCCAGGCCACATCATCACCATGGTTACCTGTAAAGGGCTGGTTATTCCTTACTTTCTCAACCAGCTATGTTGTCAGATTTCCTGCTGGTAAATAAATTTAACAAAAAAAGAAAAGAAAAAGAAAAAAAGGGAATTTTTATTATTGTCTTCAATTTCTCCCAATTTTTCCTTTTTTTTTGCCAGAAAATATTAGCTTATGATTTCTTATATTTTTTTTTTTGTCTTTAGTGGCCTTTATTTGCAGTTAGTCTACAGGAAATTGGGGCCGAGAAAGAGAATGGGAGAGGACATGCAGCAAAGGGTTATGAGCCAGGAGTCAAGCTCATGACTGCAACAGAGAGCCTCCATAGATGGGCCACCGGCTCAAATCATCAGGCTATGCAGGGGCCAAAATCTTTCTTCTACAAAAAGTACATTTTACAAAAATTACAAGTTTTTAAATAAATTTGCTTTTTTTTTGTAAAATCTTCCAAACGTTTGCTAAATCATGACTTTTAGACATAAACAACCTGCTCTCCTCACATCAGTTATTCCAAATTTTTTTATGTCGGCACATTGAAATTTCCTCAGAAATGTTCTAGTTAGAAGTGTATGATTTTCTCTTTCCATGCTTTCACAGACCACATAAAACAAAGTGTGGGCCAGAATCGACACCTCAAACCTCTAAACCTCACAAAATCGCGGGTCTCATCCTCTTGTGCACCTTTCCTATCTGTTGTACTTCATTGGCCTCATTTTTCAGACCTGGAGATTTCAAACACGGCCTGTTTTCATGCCCCCAAACTCCGGACATCATAAATGGGGGGGGGGGGGTGTTCTTATTCTTTCACTTCAATGGTGTGCAGTCGAAAAAACCCACGACATCTGGAAACTGAAACAGATCTAGACGACTGTCAATAACTGACAGCAGGCTTCCCCAACCAAGATCTGGGGTAAAACACAAACAAAAACATATTTATTTATGCAGCACATCTTCCTTGTGAAAGTCTCTATATCAGTGTGGAACTGTGAGTAAATGAAAAAACAAAGAAAGAAGCAACAAAAACAAAACAATTCCAGATGAAAATTCCGCCTACAAACGGAGACGGTGTCCTGGTAACTGGTCCTCCCATTAGAGCCGCAGGGTTGTTGCTCCAGAGCGAGCAGACCGCAGCAGCGGGAGGGTGATGGGGGTACCGGCGGAGAAATAGGCACAAAGCAGCCGCTATGCTGTTTCCCACCAAACAATCAGGCGTAAATGGCAACGGATTTTGACGTAAGTGTGACTCTTTTGGTTATTTCTCTCGGGGAACCCCAGACTGAACAGTTTTCGGCTGATCAATCGGGTGCTGTCGACGCCGAACCGGCCGTCTGTTGGACCTTTTTTCTCGCCGAGGAGGTAACGTTACGATGCCGCATTTCTGGATGTCAGCCCAACGCTTAATATGCGACCTGTCATTTAGTGGCTATGACCTGCATTGCTGTATCCTTCGTATCAACACACAAAATGAGCTCTCGGTCGGTCAAAGACTGAAGGTGCCCCTTTGTCAACAGCTCGCAGTCTCACTTCTCGAAAGCTCCCCTGATAGATAACCGCTATCCAGCACATAGCCACATCCCAGACTTTTATGTTTTCCCTTTTTTAAAAATAGGTTTGGACGATTCGATAGATGACTCCTTTATAGGCATTTTATTAACATTTAACTCTTATCGTGTTTCTTATCGAATGCACACGAGACAAAAAATAAATGTAAATCAAGTGAACTAGCAAGTAGACGGGGCCCACACACTGCTCCGTTATGTGGCAGCGTCGCCTTTGTTTTTTAATACTGTAGCTGTGTTACAGCAAAGACTGTACATGTACAACAGTGACGTTAGTAACCACCCAGTTAATTTATTTTATAAGCTATATAGTCTTTTTTTCATTACTGTTGCCTTTCTGGCTAGACGTAAGGTGACGTAGCCTCTGAATAAATGCTGTTAAAGCGGCTGTGTTCACCATCAATAATCGATAACCGCGTTGATAAAACGATGACTTTACACATATTTGTCTTATAATTTTTTTACAAAAAGCGCTATAACCATTGATAGTCTTATACCAGCTCTACAGGTTTACCAGGAAATGGACAAGATGTGCTTTCTTTGTTTCCTCAGCAGACTTAAACATTTTAATTTCATATTTAAATAAAATTAAGGTAGTTGCAGCCACCACAGTATGACTTTCTACTTGTGTTTCCTGTTTTAAAAGCTTTGCTATATTCAGTCTCTTGTCATTTTGGACTCCAAGATGCGAGAAAGGAATGTAGTCATGTATGTATGCATGTAAAGTGGGGCAGTTTCACTTCACCAATCTTTTTATAGATGTAATGTACGTGGTCTGTATTCTGTGGTCTTTGGAGGGATAATTATCGGTTTGTTCCATCTGCTGAGCGCTGAGTCCCAATCCCACACATGTTGAGCATTTCTGCATGGTCTCTATTAAATACAATGACTTTGTTGTTACAGTGAGATGTTACATGCCCCAGAGCAGAGTACCACGTTGACTTCCTCTATTAAGAGATAACCAGTCTGCAGCATGGAGGCCCAAGACGAATGACACACTCTACGCCTCAGGGTGACGCACCGACAGTCTACGAAAATGCACTGGGCCGGAAGATGTATGTATCTGGTGCTGGTGTCTGTTATTGCCTCTCACACCGCAGAGGCCTTATCGGTGGAAACGGCTGGAAACCATACAGAAAATAGCAATGTGACGGACGGCGGATTTGTCCCCGTCATGTTCACAAAAGTGAGCCAGATAATTGCCCGTGAGGGCAGCTGCGCACTGATTGATTGCAACATCACTGGAGACCCGTTCCCCAGCATCCAGTGGTTCAACTCTCATGGACACCGCCTGGACACGACGAGTGGTGAGAAAGGCTGTGCAAGTGTAAACCTGATTGTGTATATTTCTCTTTAAGTTACTCATTGCTTGATTGCTGTCTCAGTAGAAGCAAAAATGTGGACATGATTTAAGAAGACCTACAAGAAACATTTAGGTGAACAGTATGCTGACTCAGATCCTTTCAGAGTAATTGACAGCCTTAACGACACAGAGACCTGAATAAAACATCCCTGAAGGTTTATGTAATGGCAACCTGCACTATAACTGAGTGACTGTGCATGAACAGATCAATGAAGCAGATTTTATAAGTCCTTCACCCCAAGTTTTAACAGGTTTTTTTTTTTAATTCTCAGAGTGGATGAGTGTAGTTTGAATGGCATATTCAAACATAAACTATAAGAAATAAGACAATTTTAGCATCAAGATAATTCTGTAAAAAAATGCCCCACTATCTATTATACAGAACACAACTGCCTAAGTTGACTCATTTAATGAGCAGCGAGTTAGTCATGTATGTAGCAGACATCTCTTATGCTGTCCCCATATTCAATAAAGAATAAGATATAAACTGCGGAGCTGATTCTAATCTGATGGGACTTGTTTGTGTCTGTTTGAGCCTTTAATGAATGTAAAATCTGACTTTGAAAAGGACAGCCTGGAGTTCCACAGGGAAATTAGGCTTACTTGTTATATTTATTATAGATTTTCATTCAGCTTATTGCCCTTTGTCCAAACTTGAATAATTCAGTCTGTCTCAGGTGGAATGCAGAGGGAAAAGTGGCTTGTTGCTTCCCAGCGTAAACTTGTTGAAACATGCCATCATAGCGAGGACTGGTGGCATTGATTTTATGACCCACAAACCCAGAACAACGTGTGTAGTATTGCAGAGCTTTCGTTCAGGGTTGTAGTCAGGAATATGACGAGGAAGGAGCCGAGTTTTCCTGCTGTTATCGTCAGGGATAGAGTCACTGTACTGCAAACTGTTTTCCTACAAACTCTCTTCAGCAGTCACATCATATGATCTGATAGTGGAGATAAAATTAGAAACCTTGCTCTTGCCTGAAAAGGCGGATGGGTGGGAAGCAATTAGTTGGCCGGAGTGCATTTCCTGACTTCCCATTCATCTCCTCCTGAAGACACCAGGGTAGGAAACAATTTTTGATAGCAGAGAAGAAGGCAGCAGGGGTGCTTCATGTCTGTGCGCACCATACCATACACCATATTTGTAGAAGCCAAGTTTGACGTGTGTCCATATTTACTCTGTCACAGTAGAGTTACCGGGAAGTTGAAGTCACTTAGAACCTCCCACGGGGTCACAAAGAATTTCTAAAATGTTGAAAAGATTCATTACTGTGATGAATGTCAAATATTCACCTAACCTTTGCTTGTTGCAAAAACACAAACAAAACCTTTGGGTCTTTCAGTGCATTGAACAGCAATTAAAGTTTGACTGTTAGCACTGCAAAGACGTGTTACAGAGCAGAAAACCAATCTGGGAACGATCTTTTGAGCTGCAGAAAAGATTATTACAACAGTGTGTTGATTTTGATGAGATTATCAATCCGAACAGCACGTCAATAAGTGGATGATAAGTGGTTCAGTGTTAAAGTAGAACACATGAAGTCTGGCAACACGTGGCACTGAAGGTTAGGTTTACTGGTTGGTTCCTCATCATCGAGTGCTTGCAACTGCTATCAGTGACTTCAACTGATTAAGGGGATAATGATTTCTTTTAGCTTAATTCAACTCTTGAAATGGGTAAAATTTGGATCCCTCTTCTTTTTTTTTGTCCATATTTCAAAAGGTAAATGTTCAGGAAAAGCTTGACATGTGTAATGTTTTAACGAAGCCTGTGAAGATGCTTTTCGGTTTGTTTCAGTTGTTCCTTCCCCAGAATGTGAATAGACTGTTGTTGTTTGCGCAACATGTAATGCAACCTCCTGTTTAAATATTGAAAGCACGGCAGGGAGAATGAGGCCACGCCTGCACTCTGATCTGTCTGGGCAAACACAGCTGAACTTCCATAAACAAAAAAAAAATTCACTGATTTATCTTAACAAGGCAACAGGATGTATCTTACACTAACCTAATGCTAATAATATAATGCAAAGAAACACAGATAAAATGGGCACTGCTACTTTAAGGACTTCCTGAAGTTGCATGTATAGGTTCTTCTTTATATAAAAAACTCTGTTCCCTGACTTGGCAGACTCCAGGAAGAGACAGAACACTAAAATGTCAGCAAATTTGAGAAAACAAAGTCATCCAAAAGCGGAAAGAACCAGCAACAAAAAAACACTGTGTTTACAGTGGCATCACTCAGCAGGAAGACAGATGCATTAAGGGGATTTTCGTGGTTTGAACTTCAGAGCGAGTCGCTTAATGAGCAAACTGCATATTCATTGGACCGTCTGGTGGCAGCAATTAATCCTGACATTAAAGCAGGTCACAATGTGCAGATTTTGCCACACTGTATTAAAATGAATAAACCAGAGGTTGTATTTTTACTGCCAAACAGGAAAAGGAAAATTAAAGCTCAGTTTATCTTGCTTTTTAGTTTTCTTAGAACTTATTCCAAACAGTTCGTGCAGGGCTTTATTCACTAAAATTATTGTAGAAAGAGTCAAGCTCTTCAATCCTATTAGAAACAGTATGAACCAAACACTGATGAGTTTATTCTCTATTCTCCTAAGTGTTTTCCACACTCATCACCCCTCTGTGTGTCTACAGGTGGGAAGTGGTGGCTGCTGGACAACGGTGTCCTCAACATCACCAGCATCGAGTTCGCTGACCGTGGAAAGTACACTTGCATGGCATCCAACGTGCACGGCAGCTCCAACTGCACGGTGACGCTGCGAGTGGTGTTCACCAACGGCGACATGGGCGTGTACTACATGGTGGTTTGTCTGGTCACGTTCACCATCATCATGATCCTGAACGTCACGCGCCTCTGCATGATGAGCAGCCACCTGAAAAAGACGGAGAAAGCCATCAACGAATTCTTCCGCACCGAAGGCGCAGAGAAGCTGCAGAAGGCCTTTGAGATCGCCAAGAGGATCCCCATCATCACCTCGGCAAAGACGCTGGAGCTGGCCAAGGTGACGCAGTTCAAGACTATGGAGTTTGCGAGATACATCGAGGAGCTGGCTCGCAGCATCCCGCTGCCACCGCTCATCATGAACTGCCGCACCTTCATGGAGGAGATCCTGGAGGTGGTTGGGGTGGAGGAGATGAGGCATACCTTCGTCAGGCACGTCCCAGAGTGGCGCAGAGAGGCCGTGGGCAGGATCGCCTCGATAGGGGCGAGGGATGTCTTCACCATCCTGCAGGTGAGAGAGAGGGAGCGCAGCGAGTCCCCCACCGCCGACTCAGACAACTCCTCCGTTCACGAGCAGCCGCAGCACATTGCCATCCAGGCATCTGTCCACCCACCAGTCGCAGACAGACACTGCTGCAGCGTTGACGCCTCATCCCAGCCTGACGCTTCGACATCCTCGCCTCCGCCTTCCTCCCCCGCGCCACTGGCTCCTCTTGGCTACGAGGAACAGCCCGAAGCTGTGGAGGACACCACCACCAAACAGGCTGCTGCAGAACCCAGGGCCAACAGCACCCCTCCCATCCAGGTGTTTTATGAGAGCCATGTGTGATGAAACATTCAGGAGGGATGAGTTACTCTGCTATGCATTTCCATGTGAAGACAAAACGGTCCAGAAAACCCCTTGAATTTCCCTATTTAGAGTAAAACAATCACATTTGTATTTATCGTTTCGGAATCTCTTAAAACTTTTGTAGGCTGATCCACTGACTTATGAAATCATAAGCTTTTTAGATACTTGAACATTTTCCTCAGTTGGAAGTTTCATGCTTGAATGTACGTGGTTGGATTCAGCGTTAGTACTTATGTAGTAAGCACAGATTGTACCAGGACATTTCCTGTAGCTCAGCGTAATCTCGAAGCAGGAGGGTAGGTCATGTTTGGGGAGTGGGGCTGTGATTTTTCAGTTAGATTCTTACAGAATTAAGATTTTCACGACATGCTCCAAAAAGAACAACAAAAAACTGCCTCAAACTACTTTCCATGCTGTTCTTTACAGACCATGCAAAGCAAGGCCCCTTCGTTCATGTGAGAGTCGACGTTTAGCTTCTGTCAAGACCACTGCTGATGTACAGTACTCTGCTCACCTACAGATGCATGCTGGACCAATGAAAACCCGAGTTTGCTCACAATGTCACGATTGTACAGCTTTTCAGTGACGGACAAGCAGGCGAGTGATGCGGACGAGAGACAGGGCAGCGTTTTTCCTGATCAGAGACACCTCGAGGTGGAGTTTGTAGCCAGTTCCTTTGAGTATTATATTATTATTATTATTATTATTATTATTATTACCCATTGTGGTGTGATTTTATTTTTCCAGTCTATCTAGACAAATTTGTTTTTTCTTTAAGTTCAGTAGAAAAGTGAAGCTCCTGTTGTTTCATCACGCTGTTTTAGATTTTCAGTTTGACTTCTGACCTGATCTCAGCATTGTCTTGCTTCTGCAGAGGCTTTACAAAGTTGCATTTCTGCTTGCATGTATAAGTGGAGATGTTAAACATTTTTGCTCTGGGAATAAGTACTCATTGTGTTTCTTCCTTTGCTTGGCTAAAAGTCCAGTCTGTAGCAAAGACAAGCTGGACACTGTTCTGCTTCAACTGGTGCTCTTGAGATGCCTCTCTTTTGTAGTGGAATAAAATAAAATGAAATTGCTGTGCTTTATGAGAAATGTAGTCCTGTTTTCTTTTCTCCAATCTTGCCTTCAAGGAAGTTTTGGAAGTTGTGCATAAATGTCAGTTTGTATTAAAAGAAAAAGAAGTTATTCTAATTGCTAACTGTAAAAACATTAATACTCACTTCAGTGGGGAACATTGTTTTGAACAATTTGGAACAGTCTTTATCTAACGTGCATTGCAGCATTTATACTTATCCATTCATGCATTCCGAGAATCTAATCTGGTTTATGAAAGTCATGTTAGCTCACTGAGAATCTAGCCAACTGATAATTCAAGTCTGCAGCTGCAGCGTACCTGTGAGGACTGCTGGTGATATAAGGGCACCAGTAGCCATGGTTACCAGGCTATCAGGTCTGAAAAGGTAATGAGAGGGTCTCCCGAAGATTTTAGCAGTGCAGATGTCTCCAGTAGAGAGACCGTACCTTAAGATATAGACGTTTCTGAAAATTCAACACTTTCTTTTAAACATGTAATCGGATATTCTTTGTTTTTGCAAATGAAAACCAGACTTCTGCAGCCACCAGTCCAACAGCAGGTGGAAGTGTCATGCAGAGGAGTCCCAGAGGCATGAAAGATAGATGAGAAAGGAGATCTGAGGAGGAGCGCTGGAGTCTTTCATGCCTCCGAGCTACTTTCAAAGCACAAACCATTTACTAAATCTAATCTTTTTCTGCAAAGTCAGTCCAATTCCATCTCACCTCCACAGTGTAACACTGACATTTACTTTGCATCTGTGAAGTAAGAAAGAACAAAAGCTGCAGTGTTGCAACATGAAGACATCTTAAAACACAAATAGGTCATGTTTTTCATTTAATTTTATACTTCAAACAAATCAATTCATTAAATGATTTAGGCCTGACATTTGCAGAATTAGGCCACTAAAGGACGATTTTAATTATTTTGTCCTTCATTTTAAAGTTAGGCTTTTTTTTTTTTTTTAACCCATCTGGGCTGCAGCACCCAGTGATGATTTCAGGTGCCTTGCTCAGGGGCACCTCATCCATGGATGTGAACATGGAGAGGCACTTGTTCAGCCACCCACATCATTGGTGCTGGGGATTGAACTGGAAACTGCTCTGGTTGCCAGCCCGGCTCTCTAGCCAGTACGCCAGGGAACCCTCCAATAGGAATAGTCTGCAGTAACCTCCACTAACCTTAATCAAACCCATCAAAAGCTGCAGAGCTGAATCTTAATTACAAATACCTAGAATATGAGATAATATTTTTGGAGGTCTCCAGACATTCGCTGACTGAGAAACAGCCACAGATGACGGGTTCTTGGTTCCTCCTACGACGAGCAAAGTTGGCAGAGGGGATAAAAACGGAAGAATAACTGTTCAAAGATGAGCCATTTGGAGTGCATCTGTTGTAGACGGGAACAGAATATCTCTTAGGCACAAATCACTTGTCTATACATTTTTAAAATCAAACAACTCCAGATTATACTTTAGGTTTAATCCATGACAGTAAAAAAAAAACAACAAAAAACCCAAACCAACTTGTGCAAGTTGAATATTTTCTGCCTTTAATTTAAAACAAAATTTCATCTTTACATATTTTTTTAAATGTACAATCAATGTAATAATACATAAAATTCTTTATAATAATGCACAACTCTATCAACACTACCCATAAATTAAAAAATAAAGGAGAAAAACATTGAGATCAGTATGAAATACAATGTTAGGCAACACCACAGGTCGACAAAGATGATGCTCTGCTCCATGTTGAACAGTCACGGCAACGCAGACCTACACAGGATGACCATCACCCCTCACACACGCACGCACACGCACGCACACACACACTCACACTCACACTCAGGCAGGATGCTACCGTTTGTCCCCGCGTCCCAATAACCTTTTTTTTCCCTTCATTTTGTCCATTTACGTCAGATGGGAAACATAAGCAAAAAAAAAAAAAGAAAAAAAAAAAAAGACACGTGTGAAAAAGCCTGAAAATCTTTTGAGACACAGATAGTGTGAAATTAGAGAAGCTAAAATAAAAGCTGATGTGGAAAAGAGAATCCAGATGTTCAGATTTACTGACTCCATATTAGATTAAAGGTTTCATGAAAGTTTTTTTTTTTTTTAAATCAAAAACAAAAACTATTTTTTGGAGCTGGTTCTGGCACAACTTTACACTGTTTCCTTTAAAGCTGAAACAGTTTAATTATTAGTAGCTTGTGAGGCCTTAATGCCTCATAACACACAACTGGGTTATATTGCCTAAATTTGCTTTATTAAGTAAAGAAAGAAATCTGTTAATATAGTATAATGGTAAGTTTTCTAACTTTTGATTTATCTGTATTTTATTTAAAAAATGTATGAGGTGTAGATAATCTTTTTTTTAATTCAACTGAACATTAGAATGTCATGAAGTAGATCAACAGTTGTTCAGGAGAGCAAACGGGTCAAATATCCCTCATTAGAGAAGTGTGTTCAGATGGGTAAGACTGGATCTTTGCAGGAAATCAAACTGGTTTTGAGGAAGACGTTGTTATATTCCTTTGAGTAAAGGTATAATCAAAAAAAAAAGAAGAAAAAGAAAAAAGAACACTGATGGTTTATGAGCATCTTTCACTTTTTATAGCAACTTCAACTGATTACTTCAAAACAGATTTACACTTTTGTTTCGCTTCAAGCTGTATGTGATTACCGGGAGATCAATAGTGTTACAGGTCGTCCCAACAGAAACAGTTTCAGAGGAAAAAGGATGTTTTTGTCCTTTGACAGAGTAGAACTCAACCTCGACACCGTTTCCTTCACACTCAGCCCACATTCACACACAATGAGTGGAAAGCACGCACGCACACACACACACACACACACTCCCTCTCTCTAAAGCCATGTCATTTAGGCCTAACCCATGGGAGCAGCTGTTTGTCCTGTGAGGAGCTGGTGTGTGTCCTCTCAGTTCCCATGGTAACCTGGCTGGAATGTACAGACGCTACAGACACACAAATTCTCACACATTTAATTCACAGGTAAACAATGTGTTTTGCTTTTTCTTTTCTTTTGTTTTGGAGGACGGACAGGTCAGCGATGTGTGTTTGTGTACTGGTGGTGATTGGGGGGGGGGCGGCGGAGCCTGGAGGTATCGAGGTCCCTCATCGCATCTCTCATCTGCGGTTCATTATGACCTTTGACGCCCAGCCAGGTGATGCCCACCGTGACCTCAGGAGAGACAGGACGAGGGTGAGGCACACAAAGAGTGCAGATGGGTGGGGTCTTATGCGTGAATGTGTGTGGAGACAGCATGCATGCTCGAGGTGTCTGCAAGTGCAAAAGATTTAGTGTCTTTGTTTGCGAATGTGGGGAAGAAAGTGCATTCCTCGTGTATGCCTTCAGACTCTTTGTGTGTCCTCAGCAGCTCGATGATAAAAGCAAAATCTTTTACCATCTTTTTTTTTTTTTGTTTTGTTTTTTTCCCCGTCTTCTCTCATGGCCGATAAGTCTCTGGGGGCCACAGTCAGTCAGTGAGGTTCAGGATCCACAAAGCTGAACACAACAATGAAAGAAAAAAAAAAAAAAAACGGGGTCTGAATGTCAGAGATTGGAGCCATTCAGGAGACACACCTCCTCCTCCTCCTCCTCCTCCTCCTCTTCACTGCCGTCACCTCCTCCCCCTCTGCCATCCTGGAAGGAGCGGATCAGTTGAACATGATGGACTCTGGATCTTTGTTTGCCATTTGAGCCATGTGACGTAGGATGTCTTTTTTTGTAATAATACCAAGAAGCCGCCTGCAGGGGGAGACAAAGGTGAGGAACAGAAGACATTTAGAGACGTGAGGAGGCGCTGGTGGCCTGCTGCTGGAGCAGAGGAGAAAAAGCATCATGTTTTTGTTGGCAAACTTCATGAAAAAAAAGCATTCAATTGCAAAGAAGCATAAGTTTTGAACTTAGCACACAGTTGGCTTATTTGATGTGAATTTAAAAGTAAATGCTAACAAAAACACGAGTCCCTGAAGAGGCAACACTGAAGAGGAGAAGAGGATGGGCGAGTAACCGCAGGAAAAAAAAGCAGCTAAGAAACTGCACCCGCTGCAGAGCAGGATGTCACTCGGACTCTGCACTTGTCTTTTTATGTTTTCAGGGAACAAGAAAAAGCTGGTAAGATAGAGGAAGAGCTGGATCCTACAGGAGAGATGGGAAGTTTTAAACAGGATGAGGAGAAAGGTTAGACCCACGAGGAGCAGGAAACAAGACGACGCTGCTATCACAGCTGTCATACACTGAAACAAACATTTGTACCCTTTTGTTAGTTTGTCACCTTTTTTCTTTTAACCCCAAATGAGAAAATCCAGGATGATATGGAAAATGCAGAAGCATCATTCTTATTTTGACTCTTAATCATTTTGGTGGTCCTCTGCGTCTTTGGTCCAGTGTCCATCCCAGATGCCTCAGAGCCCAGAGATGTCAACACCACCTCTCAAGAGATTAACACGTCTTTTCTCTTTTGTCTTGTTTTTTACATTAAAAGCTGTAAGTGGCCTGAACAAGGTTTCATAAAATAATCCCTGTCCAAGTGGTTTTATCGGCTACTGAGAAATGATAACAGAGGGATGAATACGCAAATCATCTTTTTTGAGAAACTGTGTAAATGATGAGACAGTTTTGTCACCAATGTCAAGGTCCTCTGTCCACCTCTGTTTCTGAGAGACTCTTTTACGGCTACGACTTGTACCACCATAAACAGCTGACTGGCTGACCAACTGGGTGGTCTACTGGGATTAATACTTAAAGGTATCTTTTCAAATACTGTAATTGTATGTATGATTTTCACAGAAGCACTATTGTTTTTTTTATTATAATTTCTTCTGGGGACTACTGACAAGGAAGCATTTAAATACGTAATTATTGACACTCTGGGAGAAGGGTTGGGATTTAATAAGTGTGTACTTAAACTTAATCCCAGGTAGTATTATCCCTTTTTGTTTTATGAATATGTTACAAGTCTGAAATTTCATATACGTCCATACTCTTAAATAAAAGTTGATTAGAGTTGACTTTGTCTGCAAATAAATAAAAGTCATTGTTGGAATCACTGCAGTCTGTCCCCTTGCGTTTTCCATGCTGTCCAGTTTTATTCTGATTTGGGGTTACAACACAAACTTAACTCATTTGCTCATTACACAGCTGCCTGAAATACTTTCAAATCAAATCAAATCAAATCAAAAACAGTGTTTGGTTGGTCCTGAGGACAGGTAAAGACAAGAAAAGCAGCTGTAATAAATTAAGACCACAGCTAGGCTCAGTGAACATGGGAAGTTCATGTCAGGATGCTGATTTATTGTTTAGAAGGCAAATAGGAGATACCAGTAATACCAGTAATGAGCTGAAGCAAACACGTGAATGCAGGTCGGAGTAAGGTGAGGTGGGCACTTGTAACAGCTGACACGGATCTGACCTGGGTTCCCCTACAGCTGACATCATCATTACTTCATGAACAGTCTCGGATATGTTGGGGAGCCAGGCAGATCGGTGTACCGGGTAAAGGGGTGATTGCAATGTTCTCACCGTCACCAGCAGCATCCAGCCCAGATTTAAGAGACAGAAAGTCCAATTAAGAGGACGTGCAGCTAACATTTAATAACTTAACAAAAACTGAATGAAAAAAATACTGTATATTCACAAGAAATCTCAATATAACTGTGCTTTGGGAAGAATTGTATGCTGGGCAGTTTATCTAAATTGAAAAAACTGAAGCACAAAAACCGAATCGCTCATCATCTGGTACAAAGGTGGTTTATAAGCGTTACTTTTTTTCATCAGGTCCTCAGATCTTAAAGCCTTTAATATTAATAAATCAAAGGATTTGAGCTTGCTTGTTATTCATGGAGATGCTCTCTTGCTCAAAGTTGACTGGAGTTGAAAAAGCTTCCTTTTAACATATTTTAACACATGCATGTGTTGAAATCTGTTGATTTGCATCATGACGGCAGGAGACTGCTGGGAGGATGAAAGCACCGAAAGGTTAAAGCAGGGAGGTGGTAATTACTTCATCAGCGTCTAACGTAATTACCACACACTACCTAGCCGAACTACCACAGTACTAGTACTACTCGACACAACAGCACTCCACCACGCATACTACCGCTACAGACTGAGGCACATACGGAGAGGAACCACGTCACTACAGATCATCTTCCTCCCTTCTAATGAGGATACCACCCTCTTAAAAAAAAAAGAAAAAACAACACTGAGGTCCGCTTTCCCAAAGCGGTCAACTACTCGCCAAGTGGTTGTTTAGGAGACAGGTCAGATGTCGTCATTCTGGGAGGACCCAGGGCAAAACGGTGGGGTCGAGTAGGAAGAGGTTCAAACAAAAAAAAAAAAAAAAGGAAAGAAAGAAAAAGCAGCCGTTAATGAAGGTAGAAAAAAGAGGATGAATAAAAGTGAAATGACTGAGTTCTGTTGTGAAAGGAAGATGAGACACAACAGACATCATGACTACATGACTGTAGTGATGTTACTATATCTCAGATTTACTAGTTACAATTATCCTCCTGTAAGTACACTGTAGCTACATGATTACTGCAGTTCAGCACAAAAGTATTCATACCCACAGAATGTTTTTATCTACCATGAAGTTTTTTTCTTAGTTTAAAGTGCACATTTGCTTCTACTGTCTTTAAAAGGCTGAAAACTGTCATACAACCAGTTTTTAGTTTGTCTAGCTGTCATTTCATAAGGTGCACGGTTGATAAAACAATAAGTAAAAAAATCTGCAGATTGGTCCTCCACACTAACCCAGCGTCTGTCCCCACTGGGGTTAGCCCTGCTCCCCTCCAGTTCAAACAGAAACGTCTGTACGAGTCTGATTGGTTTAGAAAGGTAACCAATAACAGTAGAGAGAGTGGGGAGCAGGGGGGGAAGATCTAGGCTGTTGTGATCAAAGACAAATGACTCTGCTGTGGTGATAAGAAAGGGGATCAAAATAACATAGAACCTTCAAAGCTTTTTCTAGCTAAAAATTACAATAAAAGAAGTCAACAGGTTCAAGATGTATTTCTCTGTAATCAATGACAAAGCCAAATTTAAAAAAAAAAAAAAGTATGATACTTTTCATGCGTCAAGTGTACAAAACCAGAAAAAATTCACCCACATCTTTAACACACCGTTTACAGTCAGAACAACTACAGACTGAGTATGAATAATTTTGGGCACAAATGTGTGAATTAAAGTGTGAAGTATGTAACGCGATGAGCATGTTGTTAGAGTGCTAGTATGAAGCAGTGGACAAAGCAGGAAGCAGAGCTACAGTTGCTTTCAATGCTGTTTGATGGGATGAGGTGCAAAGCTGCAATCTGGGAATCTACTGAGCCCCTTTCAGACATGGAAACAGCAACAAGTACTTTTAAAGGCAGTTGCTACTTTGTACTTATTATTAATTATTATTGCCAAAGTGATGGTTGTATCATTTACATATTTTGTTGAGGTGGAACGGTGATACTTATGACAGTAGTGTGCTGGACAGCTGGACTACTGAATATAAGGAATGAGAAGGTTATGGATATTCAAACTTATCTTGAAAAACTTTCATTTCTATTTTATAACTAACTACCATCATATGCAGAAACGACACTCACTTCAGCTCCTCGCTAACAGCTGTCACAGAAGGATTATGAGATCTATGGATACATGTTTATTATCAGTGCAATCATTCATCCGTTTAAAAAAAACAAACAAAATAACTACTGTGTAGCCTGTTATACGAATACAAGCATAGCAGTTTTTCAAGTCATAGTAATATAAAGTAAAGAGGTCCGCATGAAGACATACAGGTATTTTAGAGAACAGCGGTTTAGACATGCTAAGAGAGACTGGAATAGTTCTTCATCAGTCTTCTTCTGAGGATTTTTACGGAGGATCTGAATCAGGATTCAGTGATGCAGCAGAGTACATTTTTAATGTGAGCAAAAGCCAAGCCTGCCCTGAATACGGTAATGTTATAAATAGCTCTGTGATGATGCAATCGCCTAAGACAGGCCAACTATGCCACCTAAATGTGGATCTGATTGCTAGCTAGCTAACTGTTCTGTCTTCAAAAAACACATGATCCTTGGAGAAGAGAATCTGCTGAACCTGGGCTTTATAACTAAACTGCAGAGAATTAATGACATGCAGGAAGAACTGGTTTCATTTAAGAATACCTCTGCTATGACACAGGTTTTTTTTGTTTTCTTTTTTTTGGGCAATGAAAACAGATTATACCAGACTGATTTGACCTCTGCAACCAATTTGTAACTGAAGATCCTTCTACGTAATTTTACTTTAGCCCAGCAGACATCACTCTCGTTAAGAGTGTTAAGATAAAATTCTATTACAAATCGCTTAAACCTCAATGTTCCTTTCGGAGGACATTGTTGTTTTTTTAATGCTAATGAACGGATGCAAACATGAGGAGAGCAAGTTAGACTGCCACGTTTAGAGTAAGTAATGAGGTGCATGTCTGAAAGAGGCTCATGGGTGATGGAGGAGACAGTTCCCACTGAGGTCCAGCACTACAGAACCCACAAAAGTCAAGAAGAACCTTCATACACGAGGACTCCAAAACTACAACAGCTACAAGTGATGAAGATGGACTTCAGAGAACGTCTATCTGAAGATGGTTCTCTAGGAATCCACAACAAACCCACCAAAAGCAGTGTGTGTGAAGTAAGAAGAAGGAAGAGTTAAGTTGGGAACTGTCAACGCTTTTCCACACCATGTTTCATGCATCTCTCCTAAGAGGCGGAGTTTAGGAGACAGGTGCGAAAGTGGGGGAGGAGGTATGTAAAGGGGAGGGGCTAGTCACCAGGGGCTCCGTGTGCTGCTTGAGCTCCTCCAGATGCTCTAATATATTCTTCTTTGTGATGATGCCCAACACAATCCTGAAACACACACCTGTTACTCGGCAGACTGCCCAGGACAATGACAGCAAATTAAACACAACAGAAACAGAGAGAGAACAAACAGCAGCAGCTCAAAACATAAAGGAAATACTACCACATAAAACAATGATCAGTTTACAAAAAAATAAACATACATAAAATTACAGAACTTAATTAACACAAAAAAACAATAAAACCAAATAAAAAATGTCAGAAATTAGTTCAGTATTGTACTATGATGAACTATACGTATGTTAATTTGGAATTACTCAATATTTCTTTAAAATGTCGACAAATCCCATGAAAAGACCAAAGCCACCACAACGAGTACAATAAATAGATTTATAAGACCTCATATGACTTGGAGAGACTACACTGTGGTCTTTGAGTGTGTGTGTGTGTGAGACCCTTGTTTCAACTTTAGGGGGCGGAGTTATCCATTTAACTCGACTCTGTTTCCCTCTTCTAAAGAACGCTCCTATTTTTCTGATCCGTCAGACAGCACTGCGCTACCGTTTCTAGAGTACAGCAACTGCAGCACGACATGATGGAGGAAAAGGCTGGATGCTTCCACTCTGATCGGGGTCACTCACCGACTGACTTCAGCAGCTCCAAACGAAGCTACGAGTTACGCTACAGCAAAGAATTAAAATCAGCCTTTGTGGCTCTCAAAATTTGTAATTCCTTAATCACTTAAGAATCCCAAACATGCACTCTCAAGTGCAAAGCAGTTATTATTTCCCCCCATAATATGTCCCCTTTAAGTGTTTAATTCCGATAGTGGTCAAAGCCTAACTTTGAAACTGTGCAAAATGACTTTTTAACTATCCGTACTACAGAATTCTATGACATCTATTTTTCGTGACTACAGAGCTTATTTTTGTTTTAAATAACTTTCACATAAACCATAGTATAATAAACATTTAAATCTTTATGACTATTTATTCACATACAAAGCCCAAACGAGTGCAAATGGCTGGATTACATGGAAAGTTAATTTATGAAACTTCCCCCCCCAAAGTTCTCCTTCTTGCGGCTTGGAGCTGCCTGAGGAACAGAAACTAAAGTGCTGAGAGATGAATTTATACATCGCTGGTTCTGGTCTTTTTGTGAGACATGCTGACAACATAAAAAAATTAATAAAAAAAAAAAGAATACTACCAGTCTTTATTCATTCTTCATTTAAAAGTGTAATTATAATGAGACATTATTAAAAAAAGAAAACAACAACTGCTGCTCAGTTCCTCTCTGGTGGTCATCACAGCAAACTGAGAGCTAATTTGTAGAATGTGTTTAAAAATGAACAAACATAGCCCGTCTTGTAAAGTCTTCATCACACCAGCACTCTCTGTAAAACCAAAATTAAACAAACTCCTTCATGAGCTTAAAAACAAACAAAACATTGGTCGTCCAGTTCCACTAAATGCAAAAAAAAAAAAAAGCCAGATGAACTGTTCTTCCTTCTACTCCACACAACAATAACTTATCAACCATATTCTCTGGACATAACTCCAGATATGTACTTGTGGTTAGTTTTGGTGAGTAGCTCAAGGAGACAGCCTGTTATAACTCTGTAGAGGGATAAAGGACATGCAGTACAGCGATTAGGCTGGTTCGTGCAGACTGCAGGATCTTAAGAGCCCATGCAACACTCAACAGTGTGTACATGTGTTTTGTGTGACTGCTTAAAAGAAAATCAGAAACGCATCACCCCTCCTGAGACAAGTGCTTACCCGTTGTGAGTGACCAGGCACTGGCGCAGCCCCAACTTTCTAAAGATGTCCACCACGATCTCCATGGGAGTGTGGTCAGTGACAGTGAAGGGGCTCATGTCCAGGATGGAGCGTAGCTTGAGGGGTCGGGGGCTGTCTGCTGGCAGGGTGGGTGCATGCTGGGTGAAGTACACTCTGGAGTTCAACATAATGCCTTCCTGCTTGCGACGGGCATTTTCTGTAGAGAGGAAACGAAAAAAAAGAAAGGAAAAGAAGATTTACACTTGTATAATTTTGTCAAATCTTTCTGTCCCATGTTCCATGCAAAGCAAATCAGTTCCAGGTCAATATTGTCCTCCGTAGTCTCACCTATAGCAATGGTGATGTCCCTGCGCAGAGCAAAGCCCACCAATCGCTGCGACTCCTTGGACACTATCACAGGGAAACCATTATAACTGGTCTCATTAATTACGCCCTGCAGCTCCTCCACCGTCAGGTCATCCTGCGTCAGCACTGCCAACGGTGGGTCGCTGCGTCGAGGCCTCATCACCTCTCTGGCTAGCGTTGTGTGTGTGAATTCCTCCTTGGAATCCAGGAAGGGGTAACCGTTCAGGCGGATGTGCGCCTCATAGATTCCCTCTCGACCAAATGCGTCGCCCACCCATTTGCTGGTCATGACGGCAGCCATGAGGGGGACTATGTACTCCAACCCACCGGTCAGTTCGAACACAATAACAACTAGGGAGACGGTCATTCGAGTCACACCTCCTACAGAGGAAGAATGGTGGGTGTTTACCATAGATGTTAACAATTAGATAAATATAGAAATCTAGCTAAAGAAATCAGGTTAAAAATATACATAAAACAATTGTTTTGAACTGATTTACACAGTCATTCATTTTCCTTTTCATATTCACGATATTTGTTGACTCACCCAGACAGGCTGCAGCTCCAACCATGGCATAGAGCCCTGGAGTGATGCAATCAGTTCCCACCTCGCACCAGTCCCTGAAAAGGAACCAGTCATGGTGATAATAGGCCAGCTGCTCCACAGCAATGCCAACGATTCGTCCTGCTATTGCTCCAATGGCCATGCTTGGGATGAACAAACCCGACGGTACCTGACAATGGGACACGAGACTGGATTTAGTGATCACAAAGACATGTAAGGAAAAGAATTACATAGGGAAAATAATCCATAGATTACCTTAAGTCCAAATGTGAATATAGTCATAATGATTTTAAAGATGAGTGCCAGGCAGAGCTGCCACATGGCAGAGTAGACGCCGGGACCAGCTGGGCGGTTGGGGTTGTCGGTGAAGGATTTGCTGCCGTTCATCTGGCTGCGATACTGACATAGTTGAGATGTTTCCAGTGGGCCACAGTCTGTGAAAAGCTCCTTTATCAGCTCGCTGGTGTTCTGACGCGTGTAGGGGTTTGGGAAAGCGACCACTGCTGTGATGGCCGCCACCAGGATCACCTCCAACACTGGGTACTTTCCTGAAGAAAGGGACAATGAAGCGCAAATCTTTTATTACTGTTATGTAAACACAACTTTTGGAACTGTAAGACAACCTCTGTTGTGTCAGTAGTTAAAATCAATCGCCCCCCCCCCATTGTAGCCCATTTCAAATACAGAATAATAAGGTACCAAAGCGTGTTGACTTGCGCCTACGACACCAGGCGATGTTAGCTCGGATGAAAAAGGCGCCCCACAGGCCTCCGAACACTCCCAATAGGATGAAAGGGATGAGCTCAAAGAGGTACCATGGCGTGTGGTACTCCACGTAGAACAGCACCAGGCGGCTGTTCCCGAATGGGTTAATGGAGCGCAGGACGAAGGCTGCCACCAGGGCAGCGAAGAAGGAGCGCCACAGGGTCTTTAGAGGGAAGTAGTAGCTTACCTGGAGGAAAGCCAATAGAGGATTAACGACAGGTTATATGTTAAATTCCAGCCATTTCCACTAATCATTATGTAGTGATTAATACGCATTAAAATTAAGCTAAAGAATATTGTTATAATTAATTGATGCACCTCCTCCAAGCTGAAGAGGACACCTCCGATTGGTGCTCCAAAAGCAACAGACACTCCAGCAGCTGATGCAGCAGAAAGAACCTGAAAGTTAAAAACAAATCAGTGATGAGCTGCTAAACTAACTCAAAACACCCATATGTGACTGAAATCCCTTCTCCTTTACCTCTCGTTTCTTGGCCTCATTCTTGCTGTACTTGGGGAAGAGATAGGAGAAGATGTTCCCACAACAACAGGCCACGTGGACCAGGGGACCCTCTTTGCCCAGACTGAGGCCAGATGCAACAGCCAGCACTAGTGTGATGGTTTTGATCATCAGTGTCCATTTGCCCAAGTATCCCCGGATGATAAAACCACTCAGGATGGTCTTGATCTAGAGTGGGTAGAGCGTATTTTGTGACAGAAATGAAACTGAATGCAAACCAAAGCACAAGTTTGAGTTTAATTCCTCGAGAACATGTCTGGGGGTTTAAAAAGACTATGAAATTTAAAGATTCTGAGATAACACAGCTTTGTTAGAGCAACACTTAGAAATGCATCATCCCACCTTCTGGCAGGGAATAAATGGCCTCAAATAAATTTTATAATCCAGTTTAAATGTTTATTTGTGCCATAATTGTCCAAAATAAAATTCTAACACTTTATCCAGTATGCTGAGGTCAATAAACCAATTGTTGTTGCTTATTCCCAGATCCAGGCTCAAAAAGGGGGCTGGGAAAAGGAAGGGAAAGAGCCTTTTATGGAAAAGCCCATCTTTCCACATAAGTTGTTTATCCATCCATCCATCCATCCATCCATCTTCCTCCGCTTATCCGGAACCGTGTCGCGGGGGCAGCAGCCTGAGCAGGGACGCCCAGACTTCCCTCTCCCCAACACCTCCTCTAGCTCCTCCGGGAGGATCCCAAGGCGTTCCCAGGCCAGCCGAGCGACATAGTCGCCCCAGCGTGTC
>JBAMYA010000010.1:8147357-8170309 GCA_037176975.1 Arrhamphus sclerolepis
CCCCCCTCCCCCCCCCCCCCCCCCCCCCCCCCCCCCCCCCCCCCCCCCCCCCCCCCCCCCCTTTGTCGAGATGGGAAAAATGAGTATGAGTAAAAACAGTCAACACACAAAAGCTGTTTTCCTTCATAAACCTGTTGTAATGCTTCAACATGTGTGCTGTTATAAAGGTCTATTAGTGTCTCAGAAGTTTTCAATAAAGTTAAAGATATCATACACTGAATGTGAGAGCTGATCTGTGCAAAATGTTTTTGTATTTATGGTTTAACCCTCAATAGTATCACTTAAAAAATATTTCATCCCATTTTGGGGGGGCTGATGGTCCCTGGTAATATATCCATCACACACTACACTCCATTACACAGTATTGTACCAAGTGGTATTCATTAGAAAATAAATTTATTTTGATGAAAAAGCAAAATAAATTATAAAACAAATAATGATCTCATTAGATGGTAAAAGGTCTTGAAATTCAGGCTCAATATTATTTCTGCATGGTAGGGTGTTCTCCTCTCCATCTTCTGAAATATCTTCTTCATCTCCATTGTCACTTTCTAAAAGCTTGCTGAGTCTAACCGTCTATATCATGCACCAAACTCCCCAATCATGCTCCATAAAAAAAGTTAAATAAATTAGGCTACTGTTGGAACTGAAGTGTCCAAAACTGCACCAAAAAACAAACTTTGAATGCACAAGTAAGGACAAGATGAGTTCTAAAATTATGAAAAAAATTATCAAAAATGCTTCTTTACATGGACATCAACCTTTCTTTTTTTTAATTTGACTACAGATTTAACTACAGATTTAAGCATGCTGAAAAGTAACGGGTGGTGGCAGTGCGCTGCTCCTCGCCCAGAGGTTCTTACGTTAACAATAATATATGAAAAATAAAAAAGTTATGTACACTATAGAAAATTAAAATCTCAATCGACGAGGATGGGATTCGAACCCACGCGTGCAGAGCACAATGGATTAGCAGTCCATCGCCTTAACCACTCGGCCACCTCGTCGTGATGAGTTGCATTGGGTCGCATTACTATTTTTATATTGAATACAAAGCGTTTCCTATTACCCTTTCTTTTTTTTTCCTCTGTTGCTATATTTATTGTGCCCTTGTTATCCAGTATATTAACGTTGAAGTGACAAGATCACTTTCGTTCTGATTAGACACTGAACAAAACAGTGACTCATTATTACTATCCAGCACCACAGCAACAGAACCAAATCCACAGGCGCCATTCCTCGCACCATTACGGTCATTACACATCGACATGCGCCGCTGTCGCACCAGCAAAGACTGCTCTGTGTTGTGCTTTTATGGAGATCGCAGCAAGTGGAGCAGACCGCTTGCTTATCTGCATCGTCTCTAATCGTAGAAAAAAAATATCTGCTTTCAAACAACGAAATATGCAATCATTTGTTGATGGCGTCTCCAGCCTCGTAGGCTGCCGCGTTTGCGTCGTCGGGATGTAGGCATCGTTAGCCGGGACTCCTGGGCAGAAACAGCCAGCTCTGCTGTTTGGACCTGCTTTGTGTACAGAGATCAGCCCGTTTGCAGTCTCTCTGGAATGCATTTCTCCAAGAAATGTTCCGCTTTCAAAGTGGTGCTGAGTGCTCTGCTGATCGTGGCGCTGCTGCAGCTCATATACCTGTCATTCCTGTCCAGGTTTCACGGTAAGCAGCAGCGGTACCGGTACTCTGAGCTCTTTGGAGGATCTGCGGCCAAGAAAAATGCGCATCCCGAGAAGAACACTAAGAAGGAGCGTCTGAGGTATTCACTGTCCACTGGTGGAATCTTCGACAACAGTGGCCAGTACCGAGTCTATAAGAACCTGATAAAAAGTGATTTCACCACAAATCCGATACCAGCCTCTGACCTCAACTCCAATATCCTGGCTTTAGCCACTCATACCACCATCAATAACCTGCATCACCTGGAATCTCTGCTGGAAAGGTGGCAAAACCCCCTCTCTGTGGCTATATTCGCACACGGGGAAGATGTTAAGTTTGCTACTGCTCTGGTGTATGCACTCAGCTTCTTCTGCCCTCAGATCCAGGCCCTGGTGGACTTCCACCTGGTCTGTCTGTCAGGAGAGATGGCCAGTTTCCCTGAACAGGACCGTGAGCATTTTGCTGGGCTTGAAGACTGTGCTTCTGTCTTTTCCAGACTGGAAACCCACAGAGACAAATACAAGAACTATGTCATCAATGGAAACATCTCCTATCCCAATAACCTTCTCCGTAACATTGCCCGAAGTGGCACAGAGTCCTCCTACATCCTGGTTATTGACATTGACATGATGCCCAGTGCTGACCTGCACCAGCAGTTCCTGGCCTTGATCATGAGGCGTGAGCCAACAAGTGATGAGGTGTTTGTCCTGCCTGCTTTTGAGATCCGCCATGCCAGGAAAATTCCTGCCACCAAGTCGGAGTTGGTTCAGCTCTACCAAGTGGGTGAAGTCCGGCCGTTTTATGAAGAGCTGTGCCCTCGCTGCCAAGCCCCCACCAACTATTCACAGTGGGTTAACAGCCACGTTAGAGGGACAGGGACTCTGGAAATTGCTTACACGCTTAACTGGGTGGACCCCTGGGAGCCTTTCTACATTGGACCCCGCACTGTACCTCTCTATGATGAGAACTTCAAGCAGTATGGTTTCAATCGGATTAGCCAGGTTGGTAAAAATCTAAATTATATACTTTCCAGACCAGATGATCACATGTGTAGGTGAAGAACGATACGTGGCGATGGAGGGAATGTCAACATAATGTAACATTATTTTACTTATTGAGCCACATCGATTTTCCCTCTAAGTCAGTGTTGCATCCTTACTGCACCGTGACCTTTACTGAGACAGCTGGCACCATGTGTGATGGAAAGGAAATGTGTGTTCTCTTATCTTCAGTCCTCTGTACCGTCTGTCTCTTCTGTACCCCCCCCCTCACCTCCATATCTCCCTCATCATCCCTCTTCTCCGTGTCCCCCTCAGGCCTGTGAGCTCCATGTGGCCGGATACAGGTTCTCTGTGCTCAGCTCCGCCTTCGTTGTGCACCGTGGCTTCAAGATCCAGGGGGAGTTCCATGCCAAAAAAGATGAGGAGAACAAACGCAACCGCGTTCTGTTTCGCAGCTTCAAAGAGGGCCTGAAAACCAAATACCCATCCTCCACCCGGCGATGCTGAAAAAAAGATGGAGGCTCTGTTTCCTGTATGCTTCCATCTCCAGTAAAGCTGTCCTTGCCCAACTTTCAAAGTCAGCACATGAAAGGCCTAGATTTCCTGATTCTTCTGATGATGCCACAGTTGCAAATATAACCTAATCGAAGTCATGAGTTTATTTCAAGTACCTTTGAAAATGAGCAGAAAGAAAATATCTGAGGGATTCATAAAAGTAAAAAAAAAACAGTTGGGGCTAAATGAGAGAAATAGTCTTTTTATCAGTGGTGTGAAATGTCCAATAATCACAAGTTTGCTTTGTTTTGATCCAAAGATACTTTCAGAGGCTGGATCGCATCTAATCTAACTTAATATCAAAAGTGCAGGGGTATGGATTCTATTTCTAAAATCATTTTCAATTCAACTCAGTTCAATAATACTTTATTCATCCTTGAAGAGAAATGATTTAAAATAATTTATCTACTCCACAATGCAACTGCAACGGAGTCTTGACGCATTCAAATAATGCAAAAAGTCCAATATTTCACCGTTTGACATTTCACGCTTGAGAGTCGATCAAATGTCCTTTTTCCTTTAATCACATCTGAATCCACATTTGGAAACGATCCCCCACGAGGACCACACAAGCATGTTTTCATCGTTCCAACTTGCAAACTCACGTTACCAGTGGGTGTTTGTGTAGTCATTCAGAGAGCAAAGGTGACTCACAAATTATGTGTCCTCGTTTGTGGTGAGGCATCAGGAGGACAGTTAATGTGGGCTATTTGTCCTTCAGAGGTTGATACCCAGCGGTTTAAAACTGTGTAATTTGGTTAAAGGTATTAAAATATTCTATTATTGAACAGTGGTAACTGATAATAGTCTTTGCTATTGCCAGGATTTCAGGACCCTCTCCTTTTCTCCTTTGTCTTTTAAGGGCAAACATTCTAATATTATTAGCAGTATTAGTATCATTATTATTATTTCATTGATTATATCTGAATATTATGCCAAAACCGATCCAGTTTCCCACTAAAGGAATAATGCTACTTAAAACACAGAGACTTCATGAGTCCTTTTCCATTTCAGACTGTCATTGAAGTCCTTTGACCACCAGGTGGCAGCAGACAGCTTCAGTGTCAAAAGCAAAGTTGCAATAAAGGCTAGTTTATGTTTTAAGCTGTGGTGGGAGCAGCAGAAACACTACATCATTGTTTTTCTTAGCCTACAGCACATTTCAAAAGTTACCACTACCATGTGAGTTAAAGTGACAAGGTACTAGCAAATTTTACATATAGATGCATCGTAAAACACTGGAACACTGCTGTACATTTAAACTGAGGATTATACGCTGTTGGTCCTCTGCATTGTCTTGCTTGATTTGTTTTGGGTTTTTTGTTGTTGTTGTTGTTTTTTTTTAACTTCCTGAAGTATGTGATGGGTACAGGCAGCTACAGGTGCATTGTTCAGGTGTAAGCAATGAGCAAAAGTGGACTGTGTCATCAATGGGTTTGCTGCAGAAATGCTTCTCCTGACATAAGTAGTGTATATCGAGCACATTTTTGATTCAACTTAACTCTGTAACTTTGCAGTACATGCATAGTATTAAAACATGACTACCAGTCTTGTTCTGTCTATATACTACGTATGCATAAAATATTTTTTAATGTTAAATTGTTATGCAATTGTTGATTTTTGAGAGATTTAAATATTTTTTTTCCCCCTTCCTTGCTTGTTGTGTAATATGATATATTTATTATGGAAATGATTTCTTAAGCAAGAACTGGTTGAACTTTTATTAATAACCCCAAGCAAGAAGCCTGTAGCACAAATTGTGTGGATTTGGAATATTTTGGTTTGTGAACCACAATACAATAATTTATGTGGCATTTCTTAAGGGGGATCAAGTTTCAACAAATTAATTACAGTGGTTATTTTATGTGGAGGTCATTTTCTTAGGTGTTCCCTCATCCAAACAAAAAGTGGATGTATTTATTTTCTTTCTTTTGTGTTCACAGAATGCAATGCCTGATTTGTGTTGTTGGAATTTCTATTAAATGTCCTGGACAAGTGTAATCCGACCCACAACTGTAATCCATTCTAGTTTTAGCTTTTATGCAACACACAGTGGATCATAACAGCTACTGAATAACAAGCCCCAGACAACAGAAAAGCTCTTCCAGCACTTGGAAATGGACAAATCCAATCAATTAACTTCACCAGAGGGATTCATAATGCCAAGTAATGTCACTAGTGTTTCTACAAGTATCATTTAATTAGGAAGCTGAGATGAGAATAAGAACTATTCAGTTCAATGGCATGTATTGCAGAAGTGGTGCTTGTGTTGTAAGTTAGGTAGGACTTGGACCTTCTTTTTATTGTTTGTTTGTTTACATTTTTTTGTTTTCTGTTACAGCTGAAAGATATTGGTGGTGGTTCACTGAACACTTCACACAGTTGACATTAACCTGTGGTGTAACATGGCTTAAGATTGGGGTTTAAGGGCATCTCTGCACCAATGTGATTGGTGATTATAAGGTGAGTGGGTCTAGCATCCAATTAAAAGCTCCTACTTAGTAATTAAGATCTCTATTAAAGTGGACTTTAAGGAGTTCACGGTAAAGCCTCTGTTTGATAAGGACAGATCACTTCTGGAATATCAGTCATTTACACTCCATGAGAAACCACAAGATGCAGTAAAAAACAAACAAAAACCAGTATGTGCTGCTGGTGTAACTCCATCAGTGAGCCAGCCATCTGTTGACAAGGTTGAGCACGTGTGACATTTGGCACTTGACAAGTATTTCAGGCGTTGTGGCATTTTGTGCCTAAGCCTGCATTAACGAGCTCATTAATGGACCTTAGCACATGAGAACTGGTAGCACGCAACTCCATGCCTTAGCTTTAAATCAGCTTTCTTCAATCAATTTACCTCATCCTCCCCTTTAAAAAAAAAAAAGGCTGGGCACTAAATAGAAAGTCCTTACCTCAATTATCAAAATGAGAACGAGTAAACATGCATCTAAAGCCTTGTCCTCGACTCTTTGTTTTACTACGAAAAAGTATAAATACACGTAATTAATAAAACACTTAGCTCGTTTACTTTTTACTTAAAGCCTTCAATTTTTATCCATGCATAATGTTAATTTTCCTCTCAACCCCAGTTTATGGGTGTTAATAATGTGGCAGAAGGTGCAGAAATGTTCGGAGGGGGTGGTGGATCAGGAGAGGCAGGTTTGGTGAGGTAAAGTGGGGTTTATCTCAACAGCTTTGGGGAGTGAAGGCTTATCTGGGTCAGAGAGCTTTGTGACATAAGCAATTAGGGTTGCCCACTCTTGTGCATGCTAGCAGGAGGGAGGCCTCCCGCCACCTAGATTAGCCATTCTACTAAGGCAAGGAGAGCTCGGTGGCTTCTGAACTGAGGAGGGAACCAGCTGGAGGACCAGATGAGCAGGCAGTACGGTGGGGAAGTTCCTCAAGACAACGAAGATGGTGCAGGCGACAGGAGCAAGGGGTCAACAAACCTTCCTTTTAAAAACGCAGGCCTTTCTATATGGTTCAATGGATGGGCGAGAAGAAAAGAAGTCAGTGACCCTTACTGATGAAAGGAATTCGCTAAACGAAATCTGAGAAATGAGGTGGCAGTTTGCTCACTTCAGCATGTTTGAGCAGTAGTTTGAAGAAAATTGAACAATGGAGGACCTTTATGTCAAACAGCTTAACATCTGCGATTTCTTCACATGAGCCACTTGACTGAAAGGATTTACAAGTGATTAGGTCAATTGGTTTAGAGTAAAGGTCTTCTACAAGAAGAAAAGATCTTTGCGCAAATCAAACAATTCATATGTTAATCAAAATAATTTAGGAAAAACTAACAATGTTTTTGATGACTTAGTACACTTACTAAACTAGTCATTTCAAACTACATATACATACACACATGCACGAAGGGTGGAGGCAAAGATCAAGACAACGTGAAGAGAGGTTAGCTTTCAGGTGTGGGTGTGAACATTAACGAAGAGCTGTACTAAGACCAGGCTCACAATGTACGATTTCAGCCATCTCAGAAGAAAGATGTAAAATCATGGGAAAGATTGACCACCGTAGCTCAAAAACAGAGGTTGTACATGTCACAGTCAGGAGCAACGATGAAAGACCAAAGAAAGCAACCTCCCAGAACAAGACCCAGTGGTAATCACAATCACAATCACAATTACTTTATTCATCCCTGCGGGGAAATTTCAATTTGTCATGACACACCAGACAACAACTTAAGAACTTAGGGTTCTTATTTAATTATTAATTAGAGTATTAATTAATTATTCAAAAAGTATAAAATCAAATTACATACTCCACATTACTCTACATGGATGACATCAAGCTGTACGTCAAGAATGAGCATGACATCAACACCTGGTTCGCCTCACTAGGATCTACAGCAATGATATTAGGATGTAATTTGGACAAGAAAGGGTTTAACTACCGGAAGGCAACGTAGCAGATGTTCAGGACTGCTACAAATACGTGGGGATCCCAGAGGCAGAAGCCAGTCATAAGGAGGCAACATGGAGGTCATCCACAGCCAAATACCTGCAGAGGGTGAAGCAGTTCCTGAAGAGTTAGCTGACAGGGGAAAAAACAAGATCCAGGCTATTTACACCTACGCTCTCCCAGTAATCAGTTACCCCACTGGCATAATATCCCAGTCACTGGCAAAGATGCAGACCACTGATGTCAAGACAAGCAAACTCCTAACAATGCATGGGATGTTACACCCTGACTGCAGTTGGTCCGGTCTAAGTTCAGCAATGTTGTGTGTCCAAAGAATGAGGTCAGCTGACTACCTGAATATACTGAATGGTCATGCTATTCCATCAATGGATTTTTTTTTCTTCCCTGTTGGCACAGGCACATTCCAAGATGACGATGCCAGGATTCATCAGGCCTGAACCCCAGAGGGAATCTTTAGGATGTGCTGGAGAATACTTTGTGTAGTGGTCCAACCCTCCCATCATCAACACAGGATCTTAATGAAAGATTAATGCAGCCAACTCCGTACGGAAATACATTTTATGATGAAAAGATGCCACAGCGAATGCGTGTGGTCCAATGAAATATTAGAGTGTTTGACTCCTTTTTTTGGATGGGCAATATAAAATTTACCAAAGGTCTACTCTGAAACAGAGAAAAGGCACTAGTTCATCTACATTTGAGCAGCTGGGACTACTTATTGTTTGCAAGGGTTTAAAGGATTTATATTACTCAGAAATCAAAGTTGATGCCCATTATTCATCCCTCCATTATCTAAATGTTTCACATTCAGTGTTCTGCCATTCCGTTTGTCTTCCTTTGTAGTCTTCCTCCTTCTCCCCTTCACCCATGTCGAGTGTAAAATACACCCAGAAGCCCAGAAACACAAACATGTTTCTCCATCCAAGACAATTACAATGCCAGATTCTAATTACTTACTAAGAAGGTATTTCTCTCTGAGATGCAGACATTTGTTTTACTTAAATAAGTGAGGGTTTATCTGCCATCACTGGCAGCTTTGAGGGACATTTACCAGTCTGCTTACTGAAAGAAAGCCTCTCAGGCAAAGATACTCATATCACTGAGCTCTAAACCTGGCGCTCTTGGACAGCCAGGCTGCACGGCATTTTAAATGTATCCAGCTAAATCCAGACTATCCAGGCTAGAGGGCAGAAGTAATGAGACGTGACACTGCCCAGGGGAGAGGGAAGGAGGCCTAACAGATATAGGTAATCCCTCTCACCAAGCTAACACCTCCCACCCCTGATATCCCATAAACCCAGCAGGAAGGAATGACATAGACATACATCTACATACAAATGGGTAAATCAATAAATGTAAATGTACTTCTGCGGGCATATACAGTCTTTAGAAAAGTGTAAGTTTAAATGATACATGCTGACACTAACCACAAGCACAGACTCACACATTTATAACTTCTATGTCTTTATGGGGACATCACTAGAAACTAGTGAACATTTCTCTTCATGAATCTACCATATACAAGCGTTTGAACAGTCAGGGTGTTGCTGCCGTTTTGAAGCTGCAACTGGTAAAATGTTTAATACGCTGGTGAAATAAGAGTTTGGCTGTCTGAGAATACCTCAACATAAAAACATGGTGAAATATGGTGGAGGTAGCATCATGTTTCAGGCTTTCTTAGTTGACTGGTAGGGCGACACACACCTAGTTTCAGAAAAAAAACAACACAACCCTGCCCTGTTAGACTTTAATTAAATATAGATGTTACTTAATCAGCTCAAGACAGCTGTTCTCAGCAGATATTCTACAAATATGTCTGAATTAAAACTGATCTGTAAAGAGGAATGGTCAGAAATTCCTTCTGAGTATTGGACAGATCTGAACTAGACCTGCAGATTTCTTGAAGTCATTGTTGTCACTGCTGCCAAAGGATTTTGGACCAGCTATTAAGCTGTTAACTCCGCTTGTATTGTTCTCCAGAGCAGTGAATGTGATTGGGTGTGTTCAATAGACACAAGAAATTATAACTGTGCACCATCAGTTCAAGCTCAGTGTGTCTGTCTAGTATTGTGACATGACATTTTATGGCAAATTAAAGCAGAAAACCAGTTAATTCCAAAGAATGACCTAAATAGATGATAGTTGAACTGTCCTGATAGGGCCGTTACAACAGTTGTGAGACATGAGATTAAGTAGGATTTATATGACAGATTACGCTTGGCTTGAGCTGTCAGTCTGCTTATCAAAGGATCACGCAACATGACTTTAATAAAAATCAATATAAGCCATGAGTGAGGGTGACAATATTTGTTTTCACTATTTTTGTGAACTTTCTTGCAGCGATGATACAGGAGTTTGGCTGAAGTTGTAACAGGTGCAACAAAAAATGATATTAAGCAACTGCTGAGGCCATTTTTACAGGAAAGTGTTTGTGTTTCTAATTCTATTTTTAAGTCTAGCAAAAACAATGGCTTTATTTTGGTTGCACTTTTGCTTTGGACTTGCTTGACCAGTTTAATTCATTCATTTTGGAATATTGTGGCTAATGACTGATGTGGCTAATGAATCTGTGGCCTATAAGGTGACTTACCACTAGAACAAGGTGTAGCAAAGTGTAGATGTACAAGCAGCAGGTGTTTCCTCATCCATTTACCAGCTATTAAAATGTGCTAATTGCTTGTACGAGTACTGGGAAGTAAAAGAAATATGGCTGACATATTATATTCCCTTTATTTTTATGTCTATGGAGAGTAATGGATGTACTTATCTACTAATCTATCATCCACCTATCACAGTGAGGCACTATCATGGTGAGGTGTTGTATGACTGGACAGCTGCTGATGAATGTTCACAGGGTTAAAACAAACATTTACAGAATAATTCAGTAATTATACTGTCACAAACAGCTCTATTTTATTTGCTTAAGTACTGGCGATTAGGCTATTGGCTGTTACCCCTGGAGGTTGGTCAAAAAGAGTATCCTCTCCTCTCAAACCAACTAACTTCATGTCCTCTTTCACTATATCCATTAATCTCCTCTTTGGACTTCCTCTAGGCCTCCTGCCCGGCAGTTCCAGCCTCATCTAGTGACGCGTAAATATATGGAGAGGGTGAAGAATCTGAAAACCTCACAATAATTGATCTTCAACATTAATGTGGATGTGAATTTAAAAAAAAAAACAGAAATGTTATAATATGGATATAGCCCAACGTGAACAGCATGAGGGCATCATGTTGGCAAATCTTTGGCACAGACCAAAGGTTTGTAGTCACACTGTTAGTATCTTAAGTGTGGTTTAGGGTTTAGGGTCCACTCACAGTTGCCAAGTTTTAATGTGATGTGCCCAGGCCGGATTGACCCTTCCCTCCTCCCACTGGCCTGCACCCACATTGCTCCAGTTACTGCTGCTTGTACATACTTCTGCTCGTGGCTACAGCAGCTATTGGTTTTCTTCAAGCCTGCACAGTCTTAGAGAATCAGAAAACACAACAAGTAAGAAAGTGTGATGGCAAAGGCGACCAACCTTGTGGCTTTTTTTTTTTTTTTTTTTTGTTTTGCATTTTTCTGGTCAGATGCAGCGCTCTCACTTCTTTGAATTTCGACAATCCATTGCTATATTGATGTTGGCATTCTGTTTAAAGATGGTGGACGAGAAGTAGCAGCCAGAAGTATACAGCAGGATAAAGCAGATATAGAAAACAGATGAAAAATATGTCCATCAAATGTAATTAGACCAAATTTTAACCTCTTTGGTTTCAAAGCTCCAACGAAACCTCAACATTTCAACATTTGCTTGTTATCACTTGTATCTATTCAATCAGGAGAGCTCCCCGTCTTTCCTGTTCACACTCTGCAGTCATATAAGGAAGTAATTTTCATTGTTTGTTTGGTGAGTGCTCTTTGCAAGGCCACGGAGGTAACAAAGCTAACACAGTATCCTGGCGGATGAGGGGAGGGGAGGACGCAGGGGATAGACTTGTCTGAGAGGATACTGCTATTGAGTTGTAAATGAGCTTGTAATTAGCTCTTACACTTTGGCCTGGAGGGAATTAGTGTGCAAGTGCATGCATGTGTGTGTATGTCATTGTGTGTTTTTTAACCCCTTTTCCTTCGAATAGGGGTTGAGGATGATAAGCAGCTAATACTAATTACTTCTCCTCCCAGTTGCTTGTTAATTGTGCTTGGTGTGGATTTATACAGCATGGTAATACCCCCAATTGCACACACACACACACATACACACACATGCATACACATACATACAGATGGAGCCCCCCACTTTGCCTGTTGGCAAAATCAACAGGTCATTTTTTTTAATCTGGTAATTTTAAGCTACTGATTAATTATGCCAAGTGTGTCTCCAACATATAGGGACCCACCAATGACAATTGCTGTCTCTCTCTCTCTCTCTCTCTTTCTCTCTCTCTCTCACACACTCCCTTCCTCTCTCTGTGTGCTGTGGGGGTGGGGATGCACGCTTTTCATTGCAATTTGTGATGAAATTAACATATGCTCCAGTGTGCTCTTCATTACAGATTCAATAATAACCATTAAGTAAAATCAATTAAACTGTAAATTTGTGTTCTTTTAAAAAGAAAATATATCTTTATAACTAAAATGCCACCAGAAAAAAAAAAACTGGAAGTAACGGCATAATGAGTCCTAGATGAATTCACCACTTCTTCCATCAATTAATCTACCAGCTCTCTTGTTTATTAGCGTTAAGAAGGTAATCTGACAGATGCATAATTCTAATGAATGTGCCTCTAAAGGCAATACCAAATATTTCTGTGCCCTGGTCAATGTTTCAATACAGATTCAGAACAGATAAAATTTTAAAACACAGCTATTGAATTTGCCTGAGGGACCAATAAAGTCAATAAAGTTGAACTGATTTAAATTGAATTAAACTGAACTGAACTGAACTGAAAAGAGATCAGATAAGTTTTTACTTCAAATATCATGACCATGTCCCTTCAAACGAGGCACCAATTTCATAAAAGCTCTCTCAATACATAAAGCTAGAAAATAAAAATGTAATTATTGTGTCAGTCCAACCAAAACTAGACTCTTAAAATGTGTTCAGTCAGACCCAAATTGGCTTAGACCCTTTGTGGTGTTGTATGGTTTCCAACCACTAATTAAATGATGAAACCAGTACACATATGAAGAAGCTGGAAGCAAAAGAGAATCAGCACAAGAGACAGCGTGCATCTCATTTGTAAGTAGCACAACATACAGTAAGTACAATATCTACAGAGCTGTCAAGCTCTTCAGCTCAGTTCTACGCATGCCAATGCGCCACCAGCTAAATTGTTTGTCGCTTGCTTTGGTCAGAGACATAATACATCAAGCTGGAAAATTCCAATACCAACAAGTTGAAAGGGAGCATGTCAAAGACTGAAAAGCCCTGGTCAGACATATTTCGGTCAACGAATTGATTACCAATTTCCATCCTGCTCTAGTGATTTAACTGTGAGTTAAAGAACTGACACACTTTTGAGTTTAACTGTGTGAGATCTATTAGAAATGGAGGCAAGAAAGTATGAAAGTAACCTTAGAGAACGGCTACATTCTTATCATGGCTTTTGCATCACACTTTTCTCAACCCGTTCCATCCTGCTTCCACACCTCGTTTTTGCAGTCTCCATCGCTCTGGACTCTTGACACAAAGTATTTAAAATCTTCCACCTTCTTTGTGTTCCCTGTAGCCTCACCTTTCTATTTGAATTCGTCTCATTCATATACATGTATTCTGTCTTGGTGCAGCTAATCTTCATTCCTCTCATTTCCAGAGCACACCTCCCACCTCTCTAGCTGTTCCTCCACCTGCTCCCTGTTCTCACTACAGATCACAACATCATCGACAATCATCATAATTCATGGAGATTCCTGTTTAACCTTGTCTTGTCAGTCTCTCCATCACCACAGCAAACAAGTAGGGGTTAGAGGTGATCCTTAATGCAGTCCCACCTCCACCATGAACTCCTCTGTCACACCTACTGCACACCTCACCACTGTTTTACAGCTCTCATGTCCTGCTCCACTCTAACGTAGTTCTCTGCTTCTCCAGACTACATACAATACCACAACTCCTCTCTCAGCACCCCGTCATCTGCTTTCTCAAGGACTACAGAGGTTAAATGTAGCTCCTACTATCTTCTCTGTACTTCTCTATCAGCATCCTCAAAGCAAATATTTCATCTGCAGTACTCTTTTTTTAGCATGAAACCATAATGCTATTCACAATACTCACTTCTGCTTCTAGTCTAGCTTCCACTGCTCTTTCACATAACTTCAATGTATGGCTCATCAACTTTATTCCTCTGTAGCTGCCTTAATTCTGCATAATTCTTCATCCTCTTCAAGGTCGTCTTCACTTAAGCCTCACTAATACCTCCTGTTGCACAACGATCACCTCTTCTACTCTTTCATTTTCCTCATTCATCAACTTTTCAAAGTAATCTTTGCGTCTTCCCATTACCCATCACCCTTTTTCATGTCAACTCTCTTGGAGTCCTCTGTGTCTGACTTCGTCTTAACTAACCTCTTTCTTTTCAAACTCCTGAACTTCCTCATTCTAGCACCAAGTCTCCTTGTCTACTTCCCCACTAGATAACTCGATTACATTAACTGTAGTTATCCAGTCATCTCTGAGCACCTCTGGACCTCCAAGAGCCCGTTTCAACTTTTCTCTGAAAGCCACACCCTCCTTTTTTGGCTTCAACTAGCCTTGAGACCTAAAAGTACCACAAGCAAATGTGGAGGGTCTAGCTATCTGTCTCTCCTTGCAGAGTCTCGTCTGTCTATCTGTTTTTTGCCATGTTTCCTGCAATGTTTATATGTTTGTCTTCCTGGTTTCACTTTCTGAGCATGTCAATGCTCTTAACCAAAGTTATTCATACTTCTTCTTGTGCTGAATCATTTAAAGAGATGAGGCCCAGCATATGTGAGCAGCATTTGATGGTTGTCAAGGTTGCTGCACTTGTTCAACCCTTCACTGCTGCTCTGTCAAGGTAGACACATAAAAAAAATAAAGTTATGCCCGAGTCATGCCTCCAGTTATTAATTCTTTTTTCAAATTTCATGATCCAAAAATAACTGTTGTATACTTATTAAGATCTATTAATACTAAAATAAGCTTGTTTCCTCATAAGTGTTATTAGTTACCACCGATTTTTGTGTGAATGTGCGTGTTAAAGGTAACCAAACATCTTCTGTCATACATTTGCTATAGATGTTCAAAATATAAGCATATGCTATTTTTTTTTTAGCTAGTTTGCTAATTTTTAAGAGATTAATAGAAACCCAGGAGTTAAAGAGTCAAACATCTCCATGCAAACAAATTGTAATCATACCTTGGGTTAAATCCTAAATTAACCTATTTCAAATTAATTGACTTATTTGTTATTTTTGATTCACTTATGCAGACGGAGTTGCAGGTGCTGGTTAATGCAACATCTGCGCCAGTCCTCCTATGACTGGGGTCCACATGTGGACTTGGTGTTGTCCTGCTTCTCTTTCTGCAATACCTTTCGGTTGCTGCTGTTTTTGCGCTTGTTGGTTTTGTCAAGGTTGATCTTTATTTTTTTTTTGCTGACAGAACCCGAAAAAGTGTAAGCAAATGAAATGTTCACCATTTCCTACCAAATGTTCGGAATGTCAGAGCATTTGTGTGTTTCTTGTTTCCAGAATAGAACAACACAGGAAGTAACTTTGGAAGTTGAACAATGTTTTTTAAAAGTAAGCAAATATTCCTTCAAATCAAATTGAACATATTTTAACAAGAAGAAGTCTTTAAGAAAACATTCAAAATTCTGAACAATGGTCATTCTTAGTCTATGGCTCTTTTTTTTCTGCACAGTTGCAATTAAATACGTTATTCTGGACAGCTAGAAGGTTATGACACAACAGTAAACCCAATCATTTAAAATATATTAGCTGAATATTTTGAAAGTTGCATTTATACTGCTTCGATTTATGAGCCAGGTGCCGACAAATGTATCTAAACAGTCAAACATAGGACTTTTAAAAACGAACAAACACACAAAAATGCCTTGAACCCCCTCCAGCCTTATAAAGACTCATACATCATCTGCTCATCCGATCAGCATCTTATTATTCATCCTATTTGAATGGCTTGGGTGTTCTTAAGCAGATTTTGGTTCAGTCTGCTCTCAAAAGTGTTAAAGAGATTGGGTAAGGGGATTTTTTTGTCATGAAGATAAGTGTTTGTGAACGTGTGCATGTGTACATGTCGTGGTGCAAAGTGTCTAAAACTTGGAAGGGTTAAATTAACTATTAGCATGATCTCTGCTGAGCTCATTTCTCCCCTTCTGTGCAAGAGTGTGATTGACCTCACACACACACCAACCACACTCTGCATTTTAATGTAGATTTATGATCTAACAAGTATCAAAAGATTGCCTGGTTACTAAGTAATTACATACATTTTTTATATCCTAAATGCTACTGAACAGTATTACTGGCATGCTATCATCACTAATGAGGTGATTAGTTGGCTCACTATCTGACAGAAAAAAAAGAAAAGAACACCCCCCCCCCCTTGCCAAGAATAAATAAATAAATAGATAAGTAAATCAAGAAAAATGCAAACAAATTTTGATAATAAATTGTTACACACTCAAAAAAAAAAAAAAAAAACTCTTCCTCATCCTCCTGGATGGTTCCACCTTCCAAGCTCGGGTCTTCTACCAGGGGCCTGGGAGCCTGAGGGTTCTATGCAGGATCTTAGCTGTTCCTAGGTCTGCGTTATTCTGGACAGAGATCTCTGATGTTGTTCCTGGGATCTGCTGGAGCCACTCTCCCAGTTTGAAGCCCCGAGAGCTCCGATCACCACTCTCATGGCTCTATCCTTCACCTTCCAGAAGTTCTCTATCTCCTCTTTCAACACTTGGTACTTCTAGAGCTTCTTGTGTTCCTTTCTGTTGATGCTACTATTACTTGTTATTGAGACAGACGTCACCACTGCCTGTTTCTGGAGCTTCTGTACCACCACAATGTCTGGCTGATTGGCCATCAACAGTTTATCAGTCTGGATTTCTCAATAATCTGGCTGAGAGGGCTGAGAACAGCAGAGCAGCAGTGGGGATAGAGCATCCCCCTGAGAGAGATGCTCTATCCTGCTCTATCCAAATTTCTATCCTGAAAATACGACTGGTTATAGGAGCAAAGGTGACATTGATAAATGAAAGTACTTAAATTGAATGCAACTATGTATAGGAGATATTTTCACTTAATTATCAGTATCTTTGCTTACTGTTGCGGTTACCATTTGTAACTTTGTGATTCATAAAAATCTCCTTAAGTTAATGTAAAAGTAAACTTTTCCATTCTGCAGCTAAACCAGTCAAACTATCAAAATGGTGAGAGACCTAATATGTTCAGAGATCCCCCCTTGTTGTCTGGCAGGCTCATATCTCTGTTTTAGACAGATTTGGAGACAGGATTTTAATCAATTCTACCCCATCTTAAACCAGACAGTTCTTCACCTGACTGCAACCTCTATAACTATAATCACTCCAAGGACTTATGAATGTCTGCTTCTGGGGTCTCTCGCAGTATAAATTTTGCTTCTCAGTTGAGACTGTCAAAAGCCTGATACTTGAAATGTTTACTTTTCCCCCAGCCTATTTGTGGTAAACGAATTGTAATATGTTTAGGCAGTAGTTGACAGATGCTTAACCTGATTAATAAGAAAATTGTCCTTAGACTGATTAATGAGCTACTGAGATCAGAAGGACTGAACCAGGTTGCAGATCATTAATTCCATGTCCTGACTTGCTCTGCCATGTACATCAATGTCCAGGGGCGTTTTCATTATGTCTTGACCTGACAAAAGGTCGCAGGGGAGGCCTATGGGATCCATGTTTGTTTTAATTACATGAGTATTAACTGGTGGGGGATCCCTCCAGCTCTGAGTCTCAACATGTACTTTAGACCTGTCTAGATGTATGTTTAATAACTACGGATAATGCTGTTATTGTGCAATCATAGTAAGTTTTCAACCAATCAGAGGCATGAATGCAGCATTGTTTTAATTTTTAATTTTTGACATAGCCCTATATTAAGCTCTTTTTGTGTCACAGACTTCAGGAAAATGATGATCACCTGTTCTTGATGTAGGTCGCAAAAAAGAAGAGAAAAGAAAAGAAAAGAAAAAAAAAGAAAAAAAAAAAAGAAGAAAAAGCCCTATCCCCACTTGTTTGCTCTCTGCAGCCATCCTGACAGTCATGTATCTTCAGGATAAGCCAAACAAGCTGATCAGCCAGGCACCTCCGTACACACTACCCCCCTCTAAGAGGCTAATGGTCGGGATGTATAATCCTTCTCAAAACAACCGCAGAGATGCTAATTGTATCTAGCTATAAATACTGGAGACTCCTGTCCTCTTTCTTCATTTGTGTCCGCTCCTCTAAACGCAGAGAAAGCGCCCGTTTCTCTGAAGGATTTCCCCCCAATTCTAAGAAAGGCTGACTTATATAAAGAGCAGACAGTTGCTGCAGGTGTCAAAGTTGCAGCATCTCTGCATAAAAAAGTGGATGGACTATTTCATGTGAGCATTTTCAAGCTGAGCTGCTGAGAATCAACAAGGGGGGAAAAAAATGTTTCCACTGCCGATGTTCACACCGGACCAGGTGGCTCGGGTGTGTGAGAACCTGGAGGAGACCGGGGACATCGAGCGTCTCGGCCGCTTCCTGTGGTCTCTGCCCGCGGCGGTGCCTGGATCTGCCGGCGAGGCGCTCAACCGGCACGAGTCCGTGATGCGAGCCAGAGCGCTGGTCGCCTTCCACGTGGGGAACTTCGACGCTCTCTATCAGATCCTCCAGAGCCACAGATTTACGCGCGAGTCGCACGCTAAACTCCAAGACCTGTGGCTGGATGCGCACTACAGGGAGGCGGAGAGGCTCCGGGGCCGGCCTCTGGGTCCGGTGGAGAAGTACCGCATCCGCAAGAAGTTCCCGCTGCCCCGCACCATCTGGGATGGAGAGCAAAAGACTCACTGCTTTAAGGTAAATTGATGCTGCATTGATTTATTTGGTCCCCAAGGACCTTGCTTGATGAAACAGTGATGTGATGGATTGGATGGAACTCCAGTCTTTGTGGAAAACAGAAGAACAAAAAGTGGGAAAAACTGGCCATTACCTGCTTTGTAGGAATTTTTAGCCTGACTGCTTTTAACTTGACTGCTTTGAAGGCCATGTCTGGTCTTTGAGCTCTTAAGATGATAACGGTAAGAGCCAAGGTTATCCTTCTACCTTATGCCATCAGTGTAAACTGCTTTAGGCACGATGTCCTGCTGCAAGATCAAAGACGTCCACTCTGTTCTGTGGAGGACATATACGTTTTAAAATGCTGTGAAACAATGCCACAAAATCTGATTATCTGAGGAACAGAAGTAAAAAACTTGCAGCAGAAGCCATCTTCACTTTTTGTCTGTTGCATTTTCTAATAACTGACGCTGTTACTAAAGGCTGCAATAATATTTTCTAACTACACTAGAAGAGAAATGTGTTAGTCTTTTCTGAATGCAGGTGTTAAAATTGTAACTTAATAATAATTTCTCCTGTACTTACAACAAATAAACCTAATTCATTACATGTTTAAGAGCAAGATACTTTATGAATATTTCTGAATATTGCTTTCACCATCTTCAAACCAAATGTGCATTATTTTCATGTACACAGTCAAAAAAAAGAGGAGGAAGAAAATTGAATCTGTTACTCTTCACAGTTACTCTGAAAAAATAATAACCTAGTTTTTTTTTTTTTTAACTTTGCGTGCCACAAAACAGGGTTAAAATTAGCTGCTCAGTGGATTTCAAATATCTGTCAGGAGAGCAGGAAAACATGCATTCACCTCTTGAATGTGACTCTATGTGGGTGATGTCCCTCTGGTGGCAGGCTGAAGTATTGTTGATAATCGTATAATCTTTAATTCCAAACCTCAGGAGGGATGACCTGTCCACCAGCCTATTAAGCCCCTTAACATGATCCAATTTAGTGGATATACATTGCTATGAATACTTCTAATGTTTATCTGTTTATAAATCCAGTCTGATTTGATTATACAGAGCATCATATGAAGGTGATGAGATTATTGTGGTTTAAAACAGCACTAAATACTTTATTATGGCACCACATGATGCTTTCACGTTGAAGCACTTCACGTCTCTAGACTTACAAAATAGGAGGTGGCCTATGATATGCTAAAATTAAGAGCTGAAATCTAAATATCACATGTAATTCTTCTCCAGGAAAGAACTCGCAGCTTGTTGAGAGAGTGGTATCTCCAGGACCCCTACCCCAACCCATCCAGGAAACGCCACTTGGCCCAGGCCACAGGACTCACGCCTACACAAGTGGGTAACTGGTTCAAGAACCGCCGCCAAAGAGACCGTGCTGCATCAGCAAAGAACAGGTAGCTTTTTTTTTTTCTTCCTAAAACTGATTAAGTTTAAGAAAGAGAAAGATAGTAAGATTATCTAAAAGGCAAAACTGAAATGAAAATAAAACTGAACCGTGGTTCCTCTGTTGAGCAAAACTAAGATAGAGGAAATATAAGGTAGAGTTATAGGGGAAAGTTAAACCTGTTATGCATGCAGTGAAAAAAAAAAGACTTATCTCTCTCATTTGTCCTTCCACTAAGGCTACAGCAGGATCCTTCCCTCCTTCCATCTGAAGGCTCAGCTGATGGGTCCCTTCAGGAGCATCACCATCACACCCACATGCTGCCTGCCTCCCCTCGCCACCTGGGCAGCCCAGAGGCCAGCGACTGCAGCACAGAGACCGAGCGCATCGGAACGGGAGCGTCCACCCCAGAGATCTCTGTCAGCAGCGACAGTGAATTCGAGCCTTGAGATGATGGATCGCTTCCATGGATCGCTTCCAGACACAGACATTTATTAAAGACATTTGAGCTTTCAGTGTGGCTGCGGACACATTAAGCGCAATCCACAAAGGAAGCCGTGAACGGCTGAAGCCCTTCATTGTGAACACTCAGGACAATGTAAACATATGCACTTATAAAAGCGCCATGGCACAAGAGCTGGACTGTTATAAATTAGGTTGCTGCTGATCATGACCCAGCACCGCGGAATGGTAAACATCCGCAGGTACATAAACAGTGTTTTTAATGACCTTTTAAGCAATATATATATGAATATTAAAAAAAATATTCATAGATATATTTGAAATGAGTTTTAGTAAATGTGAGTATTAAGATTTTTTTTTTTTACAGGTTTCAGGGAATGTTCTGATAGAGATAAACTTGTAATCGTTTTTATGGAGGCTACATTCATTTGTATGGAGTCTGTGACAGCACAACAAACAATGCCTTGATTAGGCTTTTCTTTCATGTGAATATGTAACATGCACAGACTGTCGGGCAGACTGTGTGCCCTTAAAAACCAAAATAACTACTTTAATTTTGTTGAGCATTAAGGGTTTTAATGTGCATGTAAGCATAGCCATGAACCCATTCATCTCATTTCACTGCCTTACATCAAACTAAGACCATCACATTCATGCACCAATAAGTTAACAATGCTGCTTAAAGTACAAACTGTTTTGCCAGTTTTACCTGTTCATTCTCTTGTTACTACTGACTGAAATATGCCGGGCTGTTGGAAAAGCTCCTGAGCTGCTCTGATTCCTGCAGGGGCTGACAAAGAAAGGATGCATCAGAGAGAATGTGAAGCCCTCATCAGTTTTAACTGCTTGTGCCTATTACATTTAAGAACAGTGACGCTTTTACTCAGATATGCCCTCATGTCAAGGACACCCTCAAAGGCCTATTGTCTTCCTGTCTTCCTTATAACCATCATTTCTCATGACACATTTCTGCATTTCAGTGAAAATGTGCATTTTGCAAATGTTTTATGTAAATAAATGAACCTATTTTTATCCAAAGCTTTTCTGACTCACTGCGTTTGTAAGTTCCAAGCAGCAGTTTAATACTGAAGCTCTTCTTGGGTGCATTCTTGACCAAATCAAATCATTTCTTTGGACTTGATTCTTCCCTGATTTGATTGAGGATTCTTGTTTCATATTTTGTCAAGCGCAATCAGGAGCACAAAGTAGGACATTTTTATATATTTTCATTATTGTTGTCTTGTTATGATCTTTAAATAGTATTTTTTTTTTCCATAGCAAATGTCTGTGTTAAGATTGGACAATTAAGTTAATGGTTGAGGCTTCGAGTTATTTTTTTGCACAGTTCAGACTACAGTGGGGAGAAAAAGGATTTAGTCAACCATCAATTGTGCCAGTTCTCGCTCTTAAAAAGATGAGAGAAGCCTGTAATTTTCACCATAAGTAAACTTCAACTATGAGAGACAAAATGAGGGAAAAAATTCAGAAAATCATATTGGCTGATTTTTAAAGAATTTATCTGCAAATCATGGTGGAAAATAAATATTTGGTCACCTCCAAACCAGCCAAATTTCTGACTCTCACAGACCTGGAACTTCTTCTGTAAGAGGCTCCTCTGTCCTCTACTTGTTACCTGTATTAATGGCACCTGTTTCAACTGGTTACCAGTATAAAAGACACCTGTCCACAACCTTAAACAGTCACACTCCAAACTCCACTATGGCCAAGACCAAAGAGCTGACATACAAGACCACTGACCATCTCCCTCCATCTGGGGCACCATGTGGGGTCAAAATGGTCACAAGAACAGAGAGCAAAAGTCCCAGAACCACATGGGGGGACCTAATGAATGACCTGCAGAGAGCTGGGACCAACTGACAAAGGCTACCATCAGTAACACACTACACCACCAGGGACTCAAATCCTGCAGTGCCAGACGTGTCCTCCTGCTTGAGCCAGAACATGTCCAGGCCCGTCTGAAGTTTGCTAGAGAGCATTTAGATGATCCACAAGAGGACTGGGAGAAGGTCAGATGGTCAGATGAAACCAAAATAGAGCTTTTTGGTAAAAACTTTACTTGTCGTGTTTGGAGAAGAGTTGCATCCAAAGAACACCAGACCTACTGTGAAACATGGGGGTGGAAACATCATGCTTTGGGGCTGTTTTTCTGCAAAGGGACCAGGACGACTGATCCATGTAAAGAAAGAATGAATGGGGCCATGGATGGTGACATTTTCAGTGAAAACCTCTTTCCATTAGCAAGGTCATTGAAGATGAAACATGGCTGGGTCTTTCAGCAGGACAATGATCCCAAACACAACACCCAGGTAACCAAGGAGTGGCTTCCTAAGAAGCATTTCAAGGTCCTGGAGGGGCCTAGCCAGTCTCCAGATCTCA
>JBAMYA010000010.1:8170409-8189139 GCA_037176975.1 Arrhamphus sclerolepis
TCTCCCATTTAAAAAGATGAGAGAGGTCTGTAATTTTCATCATATGTATACCTCAATTATGAGAGACAAAATGAGAAAAAAAATCCAGAAAATCACATTGGCTGATTTTAAAGAATTTATTTGCAAATCATAGTTGGTCACCTACAAACAAGCAAGATTTCTGACCCTCTAAGACTTGTAGGTTCTTCTGTAAGAGGGATCAAATAATTATTTCCTCCACTGTATATGCATATGTTCAATAGCAAAACGATGAAAAACTAAAATTTGAAACTGAAACTTGCAGTTTTGATATTGAACTTTGTATTAAACTACCATTTTGAACATCTGCACACTGAGGCCCACTAATTACAGTGTAACTGTTGCTGTTGTGTTAGTGGTATCTTTAAAAGCTCTCAGCAGTTGGAATCACAACACTTTTTCATTTAATATGACTAAAGCATGTCTATGTTTGAGATTTCCCCAGCATTTGTAGACCAAAGCTTTCATAAAAAATAGCTGAAGGTAGATTCAGATTCCAGTCAGCACATTGGCAGCTGTAGCAGCTCAGTCCATTTGTTGAAAGAACTGACTTCAAGCAGGAAAAACTCCAATCAGAGGACATTTAAAGAGCAGGGAGGTGCATAATGTTAAGTCTGGCCAAACGTTAGCTGCATATTGAACTGAAATGAGTGAGAATGGTTCAGAAAAAAGAAGTGGAGTTTTCCCTCCTCCCTAATCATGAAAATGGGTGTCCTCACATTCAGTAACCCCACCCACTTCTGAAGGTGCAGCTGGAGGACTTCTGCTTCCCTGTCAGCTTGTTGTTCCTGCAAAACCCATGCGCATTAATCTTAAATTATTTATATTTTTAGTAAGATTCCTGTTCAAACAGGTAATACTATATTGAGCTGATTACAGCATCTTTAAAAGCATGGACAGCCAAGGGAGGAAAGTGGTGGTCTGTGACAATGGGACAGGGGTAAGAATATAGTTGATTGTTAATGCAGCAGCATGTTAACAGCAATGATTATATCTTTCTAGTGTTCCACTGTATTCATCTTGGAGAATTATCTTCAGCGAATCACACTGTTCATTTTAATCTATGTTATCAGTTTTTGACATTTAAAGGACGCCTGTACCGGGCGTGTTTTGTTTTCTTTTCAAGTAGTTTTCCAAAACTGACACAGCCATATCTGCACTGTTTGGCGTCAAACCTCTGAAGGTGTCCACGGTGTGAATCCGCGCACCTTGTTTCTGCATTTGTTGGGACTTGTATTCATGTCTTTACACACAACCATAAATGGTTGTGATGCTTTGACTGCAGCACAGATTGGAGGAAAAGCAGGAAGAGACATTTGCGCTGCTTTAATAGTATAAAGTAGCGTTCTTGATATTGCTTTCTTCAAAGAAAAATATCAGACAGCAGTCCTTCTTACAGTTACAAACTTATTTATGTTTTTAATTTATAAAAACATAAAAAAAGTCTTCTTTTTATGCCTGTGATAAGAATGTATTGCATTGCTTTAGGCTAAGGAATGTGTGTATGGTCACACAGACAAGTTGAGACAGTAAAGTGGGTGGTGTAGTCAGTACAGAGGCACAGTTTGTAGGGGATCTCATGGAACTTTGTGTGCTGTGCAATTCTGAATTTATGTAACATGTCCTTCCAAAATGATCATTGTGCGTTGTCCCATACTTTAACAAGTATAATGAATTACATCTACCTAAGACTATCTGATTGAATAACATAGGACTGGTCTGGTTTCCACTTATGTTAAAGGCTTAGTGCCACATTAAAATCAGAGAAACGTGTCTGGTCAAAAGAGGGTTTGGATTTAGAACAGTAGAAACTCTTGGTTTCAGTCAACATGAGACAAAAAAAGAGAACTTTATGGACACAAACACACAGATCTCTTCATGTGGTTCATTTTCACTTCCCTGCACAGTTTGTCAAGTGTGGTTTTGCTGGATCCAATTTCCCAGAGCACATCTTCCCTGCCATGGTGGGCCGACCGATCATACGATCAAACATCAAAGTGGGCAACTTTGAGATAAAGGTGAGATTAATTAATGAAAAATGAAATCTCATTGAACCTGGCAGCTGAAGTTTGTCTTGCAGAGATAAATAGATGTGTTATAATAGGTATAATCTTTTAAAGAAAGCAGAGATAAACATGTGGTGTAATGGTACACATGCAGTTCTGCGAGATCAGTTAATCCCATTAACTGCCTGATTCATCTTTTCCTCTCCACTTCTCAATCTCAAAAGTATTAAGGTTTCTTAGAAGTGCTCACCTAATAGTGTCCTGCTGGGTTCATATAGTCACGTAACCTGGTTTTCAGACCTTTTGTCACCCTGAAGTGACCGGATTGCACAAAGGCCTTATGTGGAGCAGGTTTAGGAAGGATATTAACACAAAACTAGATAGCACAGGCCACTTACTTATATATATGTATGTGTGTGTGTGTATATATATATATATATTTATATAGCCAAGATTAGTGGCTTTTAGGAGTTTTGCTTGGACAGTATTTTATATTTATCTTTTAAATTCTGAAGCCACCAAACCCCACACTATAACATCACCAAAAGTCAAATGTCTGCCTCCGATCCCCTCCACCAGGACCTGATGGTGGGAGACGAGGCCAGCGAGTGTCGCTCAATGCTGGAGGTCTCTTACCCCATGGAGAATGGCATGGTGCGCTGTTGGGAGGACATGCTCCATCTGTGGGACCACACCTTTGGCCCAGATCGCCTCAGCATCAACCCATCTGAATGCAAGGTCCAAAATAGATGAGCAGTTTTGCAAAATTTGGTGTGGTGATTTTGCACTTCTGAATATTTTTAAATAGTACTAAGAACTCAAAATGTTAACATTATCGGTTTTAAAAAAAAAAAATCATAAAAGGCAAAAAATATAACATACTGCATATAAAATGCAGTAATCATTTTTGCAAACTGCAGATTCTGCAACTGTTTCTTTTATTGGTTTGTTATTATTATTTTCTTCATTTTGGCAAAATAGTTATTCACAAGTAGTATAGTGAGTAATGAAAGAATAGAGAACCAGAGGAGCATTTGCAGAGCACATCCAACATCATTTTCATCAAATTTAAACAGTTTATGTGTAATCTTGTTGAAAAGCAAACCGAGACCTCATAAGTGAACCACATGGAACTTCTCTGCTTATTGTTCTCTTTGTTCTTAAAGATCCTGCTGACTGAGCCGCCCATGAACCCCAACAAGAATCGTGAGAAGGTTGCAGAGGTCATGTTCGAGACTTACCAGTTCCATGGCATCTATGTGGCGATTCAGGCTGTTCTCACTCTGTACGCCCAGGGTGAGGGGACCGTCATGCCTCAAAGCTCCTGATTTTATACTCACACTTTCAGCAGATTAACAGACAGGTTCACTGAGAACTGTGAGCCATCTTGTCAATGTCTACAGGTTTGCTTACCGGTGTGGTTGTTGACTCGGGGGATGGTGTCACCCACATCTGTCCAGTCTACGAGGGCTTCTCTTTACCCCACCTCACACGCAGGCTAGACATCGCAGGACGCGACATCACACGCTACCTTATTAAGGTTGTCCTGAGAAATATCACTGTTTTGGTTCCAAATTAGGGAAAAAATGCTGGAAAACCGTTGGAAAGCCTGTTTATTTCCCTTTAAAATAGTGCCATGAATTTGTGTGATGACCTGCATATCTGTATATGTGAAAGATTTGCCAAATCCTCTCTGCTAAAGTCAAACTGCTGCACCGATAGAAGAACATAGACAACGCTTATCATCATTAGAGGCAATCTCAATGCAGTGCTATGAGATTAAATTCTGCAGCCAGCGGTAATCCTACATATGTCTCCACAATCTGGTACCAAACTCTACAAACGTGGCACCGTTTAAAAAGGAACTAATCAGGATTTTTTTTAAAAATGGTATAGCATTTATCACCAAGAAGTACTGTTATAATAGAAAACAAAACAAAAAAACAGATTTTCTTACTTTTTCTGCTTATTTCACAACTAAACTTCTCAGCTTCTGCTGCTCCGCGGCTACGCCTTCAACCACACCGCTGACTTTGAGACTGTACGGATGCTAAAGGAGAAGCTCTGTTATGTGGGATACAACATTGAGCAAGAGCAGCGTTTGGCCACAGAAACCACCTACCTGGTGGAGTCGTACACGGTATGTTAGGACTGGGATCCCAGTTAAGAGCTTTGAAAGGATTGGTTTTAAAGTTGGCATTTGATGAAAAAACAACAACATACATTTCCAGTATTTCTAAAGCAGATGGATAACATAGAGATTTAAAACTGATTTGAAATGATGTGGAATAAGGGGGGTGATGTTTCCTGAGTGACTGACTCCACCACTAAAACCAGCTGTTATGATCAGACTCTAAAAACTGTGGTATTTTGACATAAACATCATATAGATATTTAATTTACAACTCAGGAAAACTGTGTCAGCTTTTGAAAATAAAAGAGCATGTCAAGCCTCCTTTAAAGAAAACAGAAGATTTGGAGAAAGGAAATTATAAAGTATAAATAGGCCATTTTTCTTTCCTTTTCTTCTGTTTAATCATATTGCTAAATGTCTTATTTGTCTGACCAGGCTGATCGTTGTCCTCATTGTCCTCCTCTTTGCTGCAGCTTCCTGACGGCCGGGAGGTGAATGTCGGCGGAGAACGATTTGGGGCCCCCGAAGCTCTTTTCCAGCCTCATCTCATTAACGTGGAGGGAGCAGGGGTGGCAGAGCTGCTCTTCAACACCATCCAAGCCGCAGACATAGACCTCAGGTCCGACTCTCCTCTTTGCTCCCTTTGATGAAGCCGAACAGCCACACAAATGAACTCCTTGTATTTTCCTCTGCAGGGCCGACTTCTACAAGCACATCGTTCTGTCAGGGGGGACAACCATGTACCCCGGCCTTCCGTCCAGACTAGAAAGAGAGATCAAGCAGCTGTACCTGGAGAGGGTGCTTGATGGAGACACTCAGAAACTTTCAGTAAGACTAGCTCTCTGTCCTATCCAGCACACACGAGATGGAGCAAATGTCTAAAGTGATGAAAGTCCGTTTTGTGCCACGTGACACAGTGTTTGACCTGGTGAAACAATAGCAGCTAAAGGGGAACACGTACTTCACTGTATCCCATGATGTCACACATCGTCTGCAGGTGAATTTTGCCTAAATGTACAATCAGCTTTAACCTTTACAAGAAAAGAAAAGAAAAGAAACTCAAGTTCCTCTCACTCACTTCAGATTTGAAGCTTTGAAAGGAAGAAGGAAAGACGTTGCAGGACTTGAGCCTTTCTTCTAAGCTCATTTTTATGAATAAACATTCAGTTTCAATTGTTGTGTTATTTGGTTTTATTGAAATAATAATGTTAGAAAACTAGAAAGGTTGAATCTTGTTACATTACATTTTCAGTATAATTCAGTACCAGAAAATGTTTCATCAATCCAATAAAAAATATTTGGTATATGAATTGTAAAAGGAAAATTGCAAAAAAAAAAAAAAAATGCATTGTGTAAACTAAAATATTGCGTTCATTTATTTTTCTTTATCAAGGTGTTGTTGTCTTGCATCTGTTTCACGTGTCCTGCAGCTTCAATAATGTCTCTTCGTTCCACACCTTTACCTCTGCAGAAGTTTAAGATCCGAATCGAGGACCCCCCACGACGTAAACACATGGTGTTCCTGGGTGGCGCCGTGCTGGCCAACATCATGAAAGACAAGGACTCCTTCTGGCTGAGCAGAGAGGAATACCAGGAGAAAGGCCTGTCAGTGCTGCAGAAGCTGGGAGGGGGAATCAGATGAAACAAACAAACAAACAAACAAAAAAAAGACATGAAACCAAGAGAAGAAAATGGCATCAAAGTTTCTCCTGATGAGCATTTATATCAGCTATTCCAACTATTCCTCTGTTTCTTAAATAAGTCTCTCCTCCAAATAATTGGCTTTTCTTCATCCCTGATTTTTTCTTTTTTTTTTTTTTTAATAAAATGAAAAGAAAGAACTTGGATAAATGATTACTAACCACTGAAGATAAATTACTTCTCAAGAGAATCTAATGTTAAGGGTGACCAGGATTTATTGTGTGTAATACTGGAAATAATGAAATTAATGTGAATTATTGCTAATTGTCAATGTAGATCTGGGTGTTACCTTTGTTTTCCTTTTGTCCTATTGTCACTCGTTTCTCAAGTATAAAATTAAACAAGTAACATTCTTCTCAAATGATTTTAAACTCACTGTGTCAAACATGCAGCATGCTAAAACGTTCAAAGTTAATTCTGCCAAGATTAGAAACTTCCCAGCTTGTATCACAGAAATAAATTTGGAAAGCTAAACATTGGCGCCATCTGGTGGTAAACGTTCCTAAAGGCAACAGATTGTGACGTTCACAGCCCCCGCGGTTCAGTACAAAACTGGATGTACCAACAAAGTGGACAGATATTGCAATTTTTATTGCGATACTCAGTTACCTGACAAAATACACTCATGTGATTTTACACAGAAAAGAAATAGTGAGTCCTCATGGTGAACACATGCTTCTCACACACACACACACACGCACACACACACACGCCACATCCGCAGAACCTTAGAGGTCAAATGAAAAAGCATGCAGAAGTGTTCGAAACACATCGTGGCTCTCAGAAAGAACCTCCTCATTGGATTACAAACTCCAGATGTGCTGAAAATCCATATTAGGTTTGATATCAACAACGAATAGAACAATTAAAATTCCATTTTAAATACACGTGATATTAGATAGCGACAGTGAGTTGAACAGTCAGTTGATCGTGACGACTTGCAGCGGGAGTCACCAGAAGCTGGTGACGAGCACGTTTACATTCTACTAGTCACTGTGAGGTCCCAGTTCATGTGTCAGACCGTCCTCTCGCAACACCTTGCGTCATCTTACAGTTCGGTCAAGAGGAAACAACAGAACTGAAAAGCAGTGAATAGAAAGGTTTAATGACTGTAGGTTTAAAAAGGTCGAACTCTGACATGGAAAAAAAGGTTTTAATACATTCGCAAGTCAGTCAGTAAATCTGTTCTTTTTTTTTTTTTTTACTCCTTCATTTAATTTAAAAACAGAATTGATGTTTTTTCCCCCCAAAATCCTCCCAATACCTTATTACTCAAACTTGACAACGCCACTTTGGAAAATACCCAAGAAGGAGCAGAGTCTGCACCTTTTCTCCAGAAAGAAAAAATAAAACTATCCTTGTGACTGATTTGTAACATAAACAGCTGATTTAGAGTGTCTATAAAGCTCCAGAAACTTTTCTTTTCTTTCTTTTTTTTTTTTTAAAGTAAGCAGCTGCTGTTTGATAAAATGGCCCCCTCTTTTTTTTTTGTTTTATTTCACTTTGGTATTGAGATTTGGTCTTGGTTAAAACACATTTCACCTTTTTGTATTCGTGGAAAAGGCCTTTATCACCATTTTAAAACTTTTCACAGTTCCAACCACACATCTGTTGACTTTTACACATAAAGTGAAGTAATAAAACATCCAAGTGTGTTTAGTTTTACCCAGAACCACACTGTTAAAGGGTTACGTCACTATGGTGGACATTTTGCCTCCCTACAAGCGTAAAGGAAGTGATATTGTTTCCGGGCAACAGTGCTCTCGCAGAATTTGTCTTTGGAATTGAGCCGAGCTCATGTTTCTAATGATGTAATCCTTTCGTGGTGTAACTCTGGGTTCATGTTTCAAATAACAATCAAATCCATTTATTACACATTTTTCCATGTCACAAACAGCACACTCCTCGACACTGGCAGCCGCAGCTTTTGGCAGCAGTCCCTTCATCGGTCCTGCTCTGAATGATGCTCCATTTAGGGAAGAGTTTAGCATTTAAGGTCTGCTTGAAGTCTGTAGAAACGGCTGCAGTTTCAGTCCTGATCCACGGTGAGACACGACACACGAGAGAGAGAGGGAGAGAGAGGGAGAGCGAGCAAGAGAGAGAGAGAGAAATACCAACCATCCATCTCCTCCTCCCTCCTTCCTCCATGCCTCCCACTCACTCCTCGCACACCGACTCGCTCAGGTCCACTGCGCCGCCTCTGGTGAGCCGCCGCATCTTGCTGAAGTCGTGGTCGGTCCTCAGGTAAGACAGGGAGGGCCCCCCCTCGCTGTGGCTGGCGAGGTCCTGCGGCTGGGCCTGAGACGGCAGGGCCCTCATCTCGCCACCGCTGCGCCAGTACAGGGTGTATTGCTGCGGGTCCGACACTCCGAAGGTGGTTGCACACAGCTGTGCCAGGGCCTGGCTCGTCTCCCCGGCTCTCCACTGCAACGTCCGCACGGCACTGCGCTCCCCGTCTTGGAACAGTATCCGGACACACCTCTGGATGGAGGGACGGAAGTGAGGGAGGAGGAAAAGAGGAGAAACGGAGTGAATATGCACAGTATTGATGCAAAGCACGGGTCAAGAGTCTTATATAGTGAGGGCAAGAGAGGAGGAGGAGAGAGGGATGGAGCCTAAAAGAGGAGTGAGAACCGTGGAAGCTCACAGGTTGATAATCTTCCACAACAAGTGAAGCAAAAGTAACGCTCATAAAAGAAACTGTACCTAAAACAAAGCCTTTACCTCCTACACACTGCCAGCCAGGTCAAAAAGCTTTATATTAAGATCATCCCCATGGAATTGCTCTTTTCTCTGGTAGAGTTTCACTGGCAGCCTCCCAGCACTAATCCTCTAGATCAATTCCACGTCCAAACTCACCAGATATCACCCATTAAGTTCTTTCAGCTGCACTGCTTTGTAGAAGTTCTTCCTCTATGCTTAAATCCAAACCAGATTTTTTTTTTCCAAAGTACAAAAAGCAATCAAACATAAAACCAACAAATCTCTCTTAGTAAGTGAACCTCTTCAAACACTTTAGCTCTTATATAATCTCAGATTCAACCTCCCACAGACGCTCTCAGAACAGTAGTTTCAGCGCAGAGAAAACTGGACATAATCGTTTTACCAAACATCCAGTCCTGAGAAACTGAAAAGAATCCTCCTCTCTCTGCCACACATAAACACACCAACAGCCCCACACGCATCACAACCTCTTCCGACACAAAGCACGAGCACAAGTTGTTACTTCGGCTCTTTAAAAAGAAGAGAGAGAGATGAAGAACACAGTAGCAATCACAATCAACAGGTCTGCCATCATCAAAACTCACAGAGTCACTGAGCTCCTCGCTGTCCGTGTGCATATTGTGTTTGCCTGCTTCGATGGGTAGATGCAGCTCAATAAATTTCATGTTATCTGACCGCCCACCTCTTCATAGCACTTGGCTCACTGATCTCCGCCTGTGTCAGTGGAAAATCTGGCTGCTGGGTGAGTTAGATCGGCTATTTGAAGCCAGGAGAAGCACCACGTGATGAGACAGAAACGTGGTTGACAATGCCTTTTTTTTTTCCATGGAATCTGGTGGACTCCGATCTGGGGCCAAGGGGAGGTGGGGGGTGTGTGTGTGTGACAATTGAAGACTCTAGGTTTAAAGTGAATGTGTGTGTGTGTGTGTGTGTGTGTATTAGTGAAAGCCCAGGTAAGCTGGCAGCCCCAGATCAACAGATTACTTCTAAAAATGTCTAAAAACTAATCCCCCTCAAATGAATTTGGAACATATTTGGATGCAGAGAAGGGAAATCCGGGTGTGTTGTCTCACTTCTTTGTAGATGAGCTCCTGTTTGAAAAAGCCTCACCTTTTTCTTCACCACTAGAATATTAAAGTACATCACAACCAGCGGCAGTAATACCTGAGATCATCTCTGAGTCAAATCTGAGCTGCTTGCTCTTCACCATCTGTGTTGCAGATGTAGGACAAAGGGACGTCTCTGAGCATGTGTTGCCATCAGTATAATTAATTTCTGCAATGTGTGATTATTGCTTATTGGATGTGGATTACTGCCATATTTCTGTGGCTGATTTTGTCTTCTGTATCATTTTGTTCGCCCACAATCCCAGCAAGGTGCATGAAGACTCAGAATTACGTATTTGCCATCTCGTGGATTAAGGCTATGTTCCTGCTAGATAAAACGACACGTCTGAAGACGGATTTATCCACATTCTAGCTGTAAAATTCACCTTTGACAATAATCGGGCCTTATATGTAATTCAGTAAAACCCCCTTTAGCCAGTCAGGATCGACTGGAGGGGATCTGCTCCATGACTGATTAGGGAGCAGCAGGTTTAGATACTGGACGGATGGATGTCATTCATCAGCTGTGTCGAGCATATAAGTATAGAGAAAAGACTGAACGACACTGCATTTAGCAAGATTTAAAACCTTTGATCTGGAAAGATGAGATTATCTTGTTTTAAATATATTTTACTTATTCAGTCCATGCTATACTCCTACATTTATGATGAATATTACTTTTGTGCCTCAATCAGGCAGGAAATCTTAATTTTAGCTATTTACTTTTAAAACAGATGAGTCAAACTCAAGGCCTGTGCGCCAGATCCAGCAAACCTCTTTAGTCTGTTTGTCTGGCAGAGAATACAAACTTTATGAAGAACAGATTTGTAGCAACACATCAGCGATTGGATGCTTCATTCAGGATTGACAACAACAAAATGGATTAACTCAACTGAGGAGAGCAGCTAGGTTGCAATGAAAGTAAACTTTATGTCAAAAAGTCACAATTTTGCAACAAAGATTTCTAATTTTTTACAATTTTTTTGCTACAATTCTTACAAAATTTGCCAATTTTGGTTTTAAGGCAAAATCATGCTTTTATAAGAAAAAGTCATGACTTTAGGACAAGAAAGGGCTTTTAGGCTACACATTTACACATATTCCCAATCAATTTTACAACAAATTTGTAATTTTATGTCAAAAAGAGTCAATCTTACAAGAAAAAAAGTAATTTGAAGTTAAAAAGTTGCAGTTTCTTTAGATTAGAGAAGAAAATAATATAGATTTTAGGACAAAGTTACAATTTCCTATCAGAGTTGATCATTTTGGAAGAGATTTTACACAGAACTTTGAAATTCTACAACAACAACAACAAAAAAGGGATTTTTGTCAAAACCTGCTGTTAAAACAAACAATAATGCCCAGAGTTCCAACTTTTACTTTTGACTTTAAATTTTCTGCTTCAAGAAACCACATAAACAATTAAGTAATGTCCACAATTTTTTTTCAAAGACCTAGAATTAAGTACTATTTGTTAATTTCCAGCATCTGTCACTTGTTACTGTGCTGTAACAAGTCTATTTTTAAATAGTTTGAAAATTCCGCTTGTTTCAAGCTCTTAAACTCTTAATTTTTTTTTTAGATGTCCCATGCAAAGAAAATTCTGCCAAAAAGCTAATATTTTACAGTCGGTAGAGCAGTGATCCATGTACAGAAGCTACAGTCCTCCTGCAGCAGTTGCAGGTTTGACTGCACGTGTTTCCTCTCTCTCTCTACTTTACTTTGTCCCTCAGTTCCTTAAAAAAGAAAAAAGCTTCGATGGCTTTCGGAGAAATCTCTGTATTTCACCCAGGATTCTGCATGAACATGCTATACGGTGCAATGTTATTTCTAAGACCTAAAGTCAAAAAAAAAAAAAGAAAAATGAAAAGGAACCAGCAGTATGCAGCATTATTTTCTGTAATGTTTCGGTTTAAATCTTGTCTCTTAGAGGTGGCCCTCCTGCTGTTCTGACTGCTCAGCTGATTGGACAAAAACAGCTGATTATTCTTTGTTTGAGCTTTAGTTTAATTGCGATGCTGTTAAGTGAAAGATGCCTTAATGAGAAATTAATAATCTCAGGCATTTCAGGAATAGTGTCTTTTGTTGGAGCAAATAGGCTCAGTTTGGAATGAACTCTCATTAAAAAAAAATACCATAGAGCACAATGAATGCAACCAGAAAACCTACATAATATTGCATAATATTAAAAATGTTTAAGAATTGTATTTAGAGTGAATGCTCCACATTCATCAACATGCAAAACGCGTCTGCTATTTCAGTGAATACAAGTATTCTCATGCAGCTGTTATGTCACAGAATTGTCTCACTGCATCTTAAGCAACACATCATTCATCATTTCACGTGGGGCGGGTCTGTGTGCAGCGCTGATTGATGCGTTCTGTTATCGACTGAATCGCTCCACAACAAAACCCGCTTGCAATGCTGTCAACGTTTCTGCGGCGTGCTGCTGCAGTCAAAGCTACTGGTGCCTACCTGGCTCTGCTGGTTTTCGTTTTGTACGTGGGCCTCCCGGCTCCGTCTGCTGCTCCATTCCTTCAGCACTTCCTGGAGCTGGGGCGTCAGGGAGCCTGAGAACGGCTGCTCCTGCTCCAGGTTCTGGATCAGAAACAGGCTGGCGTAAACACTGGTCAGGTAGTACCCACCTGGAGCAAAAAAAAAAACAAAAACAAAAAAAAAACGTCAAATAAAAAGTCTTACATAAGTGATAAGTACACAGTGATACCTAGTGGGGACTTTTTCTTTTCTTTTCAGTTTTTGTGCTAATATTTCAAAACTGACTTTTAAAAAAACTCATTTATACATACAGGTATATGGAAATGATTTGTTGTAAAAAAAATATAACAACCAAATTTTTCAAAGGTGAAACAAAGGATCTATATTCAGTATTTTTTGGAACCAGTTGACATGAATTCCTGAGGTCTTATTTGAATGTCTGTGACGTGCGTTTGGTTAAAATACCACAAGAATACACAGACAGGTCCAGTTCCAACATGTCCTCACAGATCTGTGTGCAGTGACAAGGTTCTGTTCTGTCAGGAGTTTTTTTATTTGATATCTTTAAAGAGCTTTGCAGCAACATCTGGAATACGACATGGCAGTGAGATGGTTTTATAATAGAACCACTGTAATTCTAAAAGAAAAAGGTCAAAATGATTCGGATGGACAAAGTGATCATGGCAACCGGACCGTTTTTTAAAAAAGTAAGTAATGAAAAAACAGCAGCTCATTATGGATTACTGTAAAGCGCTAATTACATTAAACTGACTCTTTAAAATAACCCCTGGAGGCAGTTTTCACTACAGCAGGTTGGTGTCAGTCTCAAATATGCAAAATCCAGCTGATATATTAGTGAAAGTATTGATCTAAACATCTGTGCAGTCTTTAGTAAGGACTGTAAATCAAAAAACAAAAACGAACCTATAAAATTTGTCTTCCCTTTGTTCCTTATATGTTGGGAATTATAATTATTGGGTGTTTTGAACTTCACATAGCAGTTCTACGAGGGCGTTAATCACGTCTTTTATACAGACAAAGGTGGCTGGTTGACATTACAAGACAGATTAGGAGACATAGTTCTTAACAGACTGTCTTTTGGAGCAAATTTAGCATTTGGAAGTGAGGTCATACCCTCTCCACCGAGCCACGACGGCTCTAGCAGCTCCATCATGTACTCCACCTCTATCAGGATACGAGGTCTGTTACATTCCACAATCACGTAAGATAACGATGGCAGGAAGTCGTCCCAGCTCACGTCTTGTCCTGGACAGACAATAAGACAAGATCATTAATAGACGAGGTCATCCTGATGGTTTTATAATGTTATAATGGGACTGACAAGCTGATTAAAAACTACTGATACGATGCATTGAAACTGTGCACAAACTATCATAAGGCAACGGAACAAATACAGATGAGCTGTGTCTTTGCCCTCTGAAAGAAAGTGGGTTTAAAATGTGGAGCTTTTGAAAATGTCAAAACACTTGTCTGTGAAAAAGACTGGCGACCTTTAGTTTTTATTTATTTATTTTCAACAGAGACAAAAAAAAATTTGCACGGTAACTACAATCCACTTTAACTCAGCCACTTCTCCCCTTTTTTTCAGTCTAATTCTTCATGATTAAACTCTGAAATTGGGTGTGAAACGCTCTAAAATCAGTGGAACTTACCGTGCAAGGACCCCATAGCCTTATGGACACACTTGCACACTTGCAGCAGTAGCAGCACCTTGTCGATAGGAGAGTGTGTCCGCTGCATCAGCACCAGCTTCTGCTTCACCCTCTCCACCTCTCGGCTGTCTGGGACCCCCGTCAGCACACACAGCTGCTCCATGGCTGCATTCCCTTTCAGATGGAGCAGGTTCTGGGTGAGGCGCTGAATGGAACCGTCCCGACTGTGCAAAGCCATCAGGGCTTTCTCAAGGTGGGACTTGAGAGGCCTTAGCACGCAGGAGAACATGGCTCGCTCTAGTGCTAGATCTGTAGAGAGACGGGGAAGGTTTCATTGCTTGGGAAAACTGACATTTATTATGAAATTTATTTATCGTCCTGCGATGAACTGGAGACATGTCTAGTGTGCACCCCTGAAATTCCCCCCGTGACAGCTGTGACAGATTTCCATACAACCCCGATTTCAGAAAAAAGTTGGGATGATGCATAAATGTAAATTAAAGACAGAATGAAATGATTTGCAAATCTCTGAAACCCATATTTTATTCCCAACAGAACATAAAGAAGATATCAGACAGTTTACCATTTCAAGGAACATAAACTTGGCTCCTTTTGACTTTGATACTAAGCACACATCTCAAAAAGTTGGAACAGGGTGATGCTTATCGTTGTGTAGCATCCACTCCTCTTAACAACTGTGTTAAACGACTGGAAAGTGAGGAGACCAGTTGCGGAGTTTTAGGAGAGGAATGTTGTCCCGTTCTTGTCTGAAGTGGGATGCTGCTCAACAGTCCTGGGCCATTCCTGCTGGATTTGCTGTTTTATGAAGCACCAAATGTTTTCTGTTGGTGAACTGCAGACAGACCAGTTCACCCCCTGGACTCCTTTTGTGTGAAATCATGCTGTTGGGATGGATGCGTCATGTGGTTTAGCATTATCTTGCTGAAATACGCAAGACCTTCCCTGAAAGAGACGTTGTCTGGATGATCAAAAATGTTGTTCTAAAACCTCAATGTAAGCTCAAGCATTGATGGAGCCTTTCCAGATGTGCAAGCTGCCCACATCATCACCACTAATGCAACCTCATACCATCAGAGACTGATTGATTTGAGTACTTTTTATTATTATTATTATTATTATGGTAAAATGTCTCAGTTCTGCTGGGCATAAAATATGGGTTTATGAGATTTGCAAATCATTGGATTATGTTTTTATTTATTTACACTGTCCTTTTGGAATTATGTTGTATGTATACATGTTATATGGTGTTATTCCGTATAAGCCACATTTACTCTGGAGCTAGTACTAAGATTTATTTACAATCTGTATCCGTGCTCTCACACAAAACTCTTTTGATCCATTTGTGGTTATGTAATGACAAATATTTAAAAGTTTTGAATGATCCTATCTGCAAAGTGTTCATTTCCACTGTTTGGTTATATTTATATTCATATCAGGTTGTATTAGAGCTTTATTAAACATTATTGTTCACCAGATATGAAATAATAAATCTAGTTTAATAATGTACAGTATAACCAACAATAAAACAGATTGTGGCCCAAAACACTTAAATAAGCTGCAGATATTTCTGTCAAAGGGTAAAGTAGATATAATGCATCTTTATTTATTTCTTAGTCTGCATGATCTAACTTAAAAATATCAAACGCAAAAATCTCACAAGAAACAAAAAAAAAAAAGTTCAGAAATGAAATAAAAAAACTACAACCTGGGAGAGAGAGAAAACAGACTGGGGTTTTTCTTTTGCCTGGTAACAGTGATATATCATATCCAAACTCATGCTCATGAACTGTAAACATGCATGTGTGCTCTCACACGTGGAAACACACTTTCAGTAATTCTCCTTTAGCCAGTGGGCAGTCCTGACTCAATATTTTCCACTCATCATCAATATCCTCCTCTCCCTCCTTCATGTTTCCCTCCAGTATAATCCCCCACATCCATCCCATTTAGGCTACCTTACTACATCACTCCCCCTTGTGATCAATTATTCTCACTCACTCCTCCTCCCTTTCAGCAGCGTTCTTCTGTTTACCTGCTCTGGAGAGTAACTGATTACATGTAATTCGATTACAGCCTCGCTACATCCTGGCAACTTTTAAAAAAGCGGACTTTTTAAGCTTTTACTCTCATATCTATAACTGATTACAATTTCTAAGTAACCTGCCTATTTCTATTTCTCCCTCCCACCCTCTCCTGAATCGTGCTGCTTTTCAAGTGAGCGTGGGACTGTGATATCTTTTTATGATAAGCGAGGGGGAGGAAAAAAAAAAAATGCAAATGCCTCCCACCGACGCAATGCGAGATAAATCAGAATTGCAGCGCAGGAAGGAAGAGAGGAAGAGAGGGAAGGAGGATGGAAGGCAGCGGCTGACCGCTGTCCCCTGAAGCCTCTACAGCCGGGCAACCGTCATCTGTCATCGCACATTTACACATAAACACATAAACACACACTCAAGATGCACAAAGTAGCCCAAAAAAGCAAAGGCTACGCGCAGGACATTGTCAAAAGATCTAACTGCATCCCTGCAATATCTTTATGACAATGAGTCTCTGAACGCAATGGACCTTAGTATGAATGCGTCTGGTAGGGCTTTCCTAATACTGCTATCTACATATCAGAGATGAAATGAGCATTCCCACCTCCTCCCCCAAGCGAGCTACTTTGTGTTGACAAAGCTTTTCGCAGGAGCCTAGTCAGCCCACCATTTATCAGAAAACTCTGTCAGTTTCCTCAGACCTGTGTCCTCTGGCACTGTGTCTATTGAATCACTGTTTTCCAACAGTGCAGATTTTTCTTTCACAGCTGTTTCTCGCTGCATTCACCGTCTCCTCCTTTACATGTGATAAACTGATCATGCTTCTAATGAGAATTTCACAAGTTTGAGGATACAGAGTTTAGACTGTAACTGAGCACATTCAGCTAAATTGAATTAAATATCTGTGAAACTAGCTGACTTTGAATTCCTTTACACCTTACATCTGAATAAAATATTGATGTTCTGCTTGGACATGTTTGAATAACTTCCTTAGTGAGGCTAATCAGTTGCCTGAGCCACATCACTTGACTCCTCTTGATGTTGTATCCCAAAGGAACGGACCCAGTATGCCATACTCCCAGCATCCCCATAGGACACCCCTGTTGACCATGGTTGAATGTCTTCTCTAAGTCCACAAAGCACATGCCGACCTGTTGGGCAAACTCCCATGCTCCATCTGGGACCCAAGCAAGGGTAGAGAGCCAGTCCAGTTCTCCATGGTGAGGATGCAAGCTGCACTGTTCCTCCTGAATCTGAGGTTTGACTCTTCTCCACCGCTTGCATTGACCTTACCAGGGTACCTCAGGAGTGTGGCTGTAATTGGAAAATGCCCCCTGGTCCCCCTTTTAAAAAATAATACTTTGCTAATAAATGCATGGAAATGTAAGGCTATGAACAGACATTATTCATTATTCTACCTAATTCTACTCTAATTAGTACATGCATATGAATGCTGAGATAGGACTCAGGTTGGAGGTAACCCAGCCCATATCTACCTTCAGAGACACCTAAAACCCATTTAGTCAGAAAGCTATGGACATGATGGACATAAGCTGTTGAGTGTGACCAACTGGCTGCATCCTGTTTGCTAGTCTGATGGCGGGTGTTCATTACACCAGACAAATTGCTTGCACCCCATTAATTTTCTATAGAAAGTGAGGAGGCGTGTTCATCGCCTATGCAAGGGATCTTGGGAAGGCAGAGCAACTAGGCAGTGAGTCAAAAGAGGGCATGGGGGGTAAGGGCATTATCCAATCAAAGTAGACATAATTCTCTTCTGTGCTGCATTCCTAGGAATGTTTCTCTTCATGTCCATTGCATCAGTGGAACTTTGTATCTTAATAAAAACCAAAGAGGAGACACTGAAGGAGGTTTTTGCAGGTTTCCTAGTTTTTAATGATGTTTTGCTGCCTGCATATCAGGACAACGAGGGGAGGAAATAAGTGGAGGAGGTTGAGAGCGGAGCTAGACGAGAAAATAGGAGGAATAATGCGTCTGCACGCAAAATCTCTCACGTACAGTGGACATGAAGCCTGAGGCTAAACTGGTAGTGCTGAAAATTGCAGTTCCTGAACCAACCAATAGGGGTGAATCTCCTTTGACCCCCATGGTAAAATGTCTAACTTAATATCCTTAAACAATTACAGGCCAGTCTCTAATCTTCCCTTTACTGGGAAAATTATTGAGAAAGTTGCATTGATCCAACTGAACAGCTTCTTCAATGCAAACGGTCTTTTAGACAGATTTCAGTCTGGCTTTAGAAAAAAATCAGCGCTGAGACAGCTCTGATCAAGGTCTTAAAATAATATTTATCTGAAGCAGGTAAAACATAAATCTGAGCTTATTCCACTGAGCTGTGGAGTCCCTCAGGGTTTAATTCTTGGACCACTAAAATTCAACCTCAACATGCTTCTTCTAGGTCAGATCATACATAACAGCAATGTTGCTGATCACAACTATGCAGATGACACTCAAATCGACTGGATCTTTCACCAAATGACTCTGGGTTCCTCTGTCTCTGCTTGGAGCAAATGAATAGCTGGATGCAATCAAGCTTCCTTCAGTTAAATCAGGATAAGACAGAAATTATTCTATTTGGTAATAAAGTCTCCCAGCTTGAATCCAGAGGGCTCAAGACAAAATCCCAGGTTAAGAATCTTGAGGTTTTAATTGACTCAGACCTGAACTTCAGCAGCGACACCAAGGCTGGAACTAAGACAGCTCTTTACCACCTCAAGCAAATCTCCAGAGTCAGAGATCTCATGTCCAGAGCTGATTTAGAGAAGCTCATTCATGCCTTCATCTCTAGCAGACT
>JBAMYA010000010.1:8189239-8208064 GCA_037176975.1 Arrhamphus sclerolepis
GTGAGCTGGGATAGGCTCCAGCAGACCCCTGTGACCCTGAACAGGAAATAGCGGGTATAGAAAATGGATGGATGGATATGTGGCCATAATACATTACTGATCTTCTAGTAGAATATAAACCAAGTGGAGCTTTGAGATCTTTAGGCAGCAGTCAGCTGGTAGAACCTCCAGTTAAGACTAAACATGGTGAAAATCCATTTAGCTACTATGCTGTACATAGATGAAATCAACTACTCTTGATATCAAATGTTCTCCAACTCTAGACACATTTAAAGTTAAACTGAAAACTCTACTGTTTTCCTTTGTTCAGTTGAATTTTACTGCATTGTTTTTACTGTTAGGGAAGGGAAGGTGGCTCAGTGGTAGAGGGTTTGGCCATGAACCTGAAGGTTGGTGGTTCGAGCCCCCTCCTATGTATACCGAAATGTCCTTGGGCAAGACACTGAATGCCTGATTGCTCCCAGTTGTTTGGACAGCACCATCATATGGCAGGTCTGCCAACAACCAGTGTGTGTGAAGTGCTTTGGCTCTGTAGAAAATACAGTTGTAAAGTGCTATATAAGTGCCATGTTCTTTGTTTTAATCCTTTTTCTGTTCAATTATACATTTAAAGCACTTTAAGTTGCCTTTATGTATGAAATGTGCTGTACAAATAAACTTGCCTTTCCTATTTGCAGCCTAGATCAAAAAATGGTTTTGGTCTCCATCGAGATTTTACATCCATGACAACTGTACACATTAGTTAACTTTACGAAAAGACTGCTGTGACCAGCTTTGGCTTGGCCTGTAAGGGTTGGGGAGGGAAGCTTAGCAAAACAGCTATGCTCATTCCCATTTGAAGAGTGCTGCTCATTGACTTTAACCTCTTGCAGCATCTGGGTGTTCTGGTCATGTGACTTTTGCCTCTGATTTCAAAACCCTTCCAAGTTGAGAAACTGGTCAACGACATATTAAATAAGTGCTGCCAGAGCTGAAACCTTGAGGTGACTAAACTAAGGTGGTTGCTTCTTATAAAGTGTACTGTATTGATGAATTTATGGGGGTTGTTTTTGTTTACCTTTCTCATTTTCAGGCACCAGGGTTTCAATGGGCGGCTCCAGCTCTCCACTCTCCAGCAAGAAACACTTTGCCTGAGACAGAAAGAGGCGCAAACCCTGCAGAAGCTGCACAGGGGTCATGTGTGATGAGGAAGAGGATGATGACTTGGAGGCCACTGATTTCAGTACTTCTCTCTGCTCCAAGAGGAAGTCCTGAACTATGCCACCGAAGACCGAACGCCTGTCTCTGGAAAGTTCCTCCACCAGTCGAGTCAGCCTCTTGTCTGGAGCAAAGAAGCACACAAATGCCTCGCTCATACGGTGCAGCCCACCGCGGCCTCGAGAGCGAATGAGTGGCGGACGCTGGTAGGAGTGTGTTTGGGTTCGGGCCATGCTTTCTGGATCTGAATCTGAGTCACTGTCGTCGTCCATACTGCTGAAGGAGCTGCTGCTGTCGAGCTCAGCCAAAGATGGAACAGGGCGGTGCTCCAAGGCTAGAACTGCCATTTCAATACCTGGCTCCTGCTGGGCCTTTGGTGACTCTTCCACTGTGGTGGATGCCTTGAACATGAAGGAAGAATGTTATAACCATACAAATACAAATCAGAACATATTGGGACTACTGTGTATGGAAATGCAGAAAAAAATGTGATTCTCACATTTAGTTTGACTTTTATTCATTTGCAGATTGTATAAACTGAATATAATTAAGTTTTTTGTGTCAAATCATTTAATATTTAATATGCATCCATTTTTCCAATATAGACCTAATAAAGAGATGCCTACACATAGTGATGTTACACCAATCTAGTGTTGGTATATACAGTCTGGTGACCGTAATGAAGATTTGTTGTAAAACTAATACCAAGTCTTTGAGGGTTGAAGACGGGCCAGAATGATATCAGCAACAAGTCCAAAAGAAAAGGTGATGGAATGGAGTTGTTTCAGTGCCTTGGGTCAAACATAATTCCCATTTCCTTAATGGCAGCATTAATGCAGAAAAGTGCCTTATTGTGCCTTCAAGACGGCATTTATTTTCCAGGCACATCGATGCATCCTTGAACTAGACAGTCCAAACCCACATTCTGAATGTTACAAAGGCTGAGAAAGAAGAGGCTACGGGTATTCGACCGTGTCGCCTGCAGGCTTGAAGTCTTTCTGACCGAGAATGTGTGGAGAATACTGAAACAAACGACGCAACAACCTCGTACTGTTGCACCTTGCACACCCTCGGTGTTCCCAGGAAGAATGGGACAAAATTACAGCTTTAAAACTTAATTGCTCGGTATCCTCAGTGCAAGACCTGTTTTTTTTCTTTGTTGTTGTGTTGTTAAGAATGAAAACGTAAATTAAAAAATAAAATTAAGCTGAAGAGTAAAACTATAAAGTATTCTGGCTCCATGCTATCTACAGAGGAATAAAAATTAAAGTAAACATAATGACTGTATTTAAACGAGCATTTTTCCATATGATCCCACCTTTTCTCATATGGAATTTTATGATTTTTAGGTGTGTGCTCAGGTTCATTTCAGAAATTGACATTGTAGTCACATATACATGACTGTCAGCATGAGAAAAAAAGGTAAATGAAGACCCTAACTCCTACTTGTGGCACAAAAGCAGACATCATGTCCTCTTCCTCAGCTGACCCAGGAGATACAGCAGGGGTCCTCCTCAAGACACCAGCCCCTGCGTGAACTCTCCTCGGTGGGTTGGCATTGACCTTATGTGATCCCTCTGATCCTCCAGATTGGTCCACTGTTGTGGAAGGCGAGTAGGAGCTAACTCCCTCGAGAGACAGATTCATGGAGGACTCAGAGAGCCGGAGCCGCATGCTGCGTTTGAAGCGGTGTCGTTTATTGGAGGCACTGTGGTTCGTGTGTTGAGGCTGCTGCGAAAAGGAACAAGTGGATTCAACTTTGTTTTTGTATTTTGAAATGATATTACGTACAGGGAGCAGTCTTAAACGTTCTACAGAGACACCACATCAAGTTAGATGTTAAAGACACTTCAAATGTTAAAGAATTAAATTACCTCAGAGAAAGCTTGAATAACCACATCACATTGTATACTAACCTTCCTGACCTCCAGCTGAAGAAAGAGCGGATTAATGAAGCAAATTTTGAATTGTTTTCCTTGGGTCAGCAGAGAACATTGGTGTTGAATCACCCCCATATGGGCCTGGCTCTCACTGGTTGATGCAGTGGGTCCTGCTGGTCCGTTTTGGATGTCTGAAGCACTCGGTGAACTCCAGAAGTCTATTAGAAAGTCGATGACAAAGGAGAAAGCTTAGATACCTGATGGCCCAAGGTAATTATTTAATAATAATGTGAATTCCAACTTACCATATCCATTAAATAAAGAAAGTTAAAGCCTCACTTTTAGCAATCTTTGGAACGTTATTGTGAAAAGCCTTTAAAGTCAACAAGAGCATCTATCACAAAGGGAACAATTATATATTGATAAGTCAGAGTAGCTTTGCATTATAGTAGATGAGAGAAAATCATCTAATAGTCAAGTGTGAATTGAAACACTTCTTTTGGAAGCAGCATTCCCTGACGTCAAACTTCCAGGTACTTTGATCCGTGCTGTGGGTTAAGCTTCACAGCCAAGCACCAGTTATTCATTTATGTTGGTGCAGTTGTGTGTTCAGAAGTCACTAATATTAGTCATCAGAAATGGAAGAAAATCACTGGTGAAAGACACCCAAACTGCTTCAGTAAGCAAAAGAATAAAAGGTGGAAGTACGTGGGAACGCTCAATATGCCATCATAATCCCATTATAGTGGCAATCAGTGAAAAAGACCACTACAGGCGGCCAAATAGGGTTGGACACACAATTATATTTCATGACAAATGTGCTTATGCCTTGGAAGAAGTGAAGACTTACAAGTCTCTCAAAGTTGACAACCAGTTCATGTGGCTGGTGAAAGGATGCATCCTGGTTTACTGGAAAGATGATTTAAGCCTGCTGTTTGTTTCTTAATTGCCCCCAAATCTTTCATTTATACATTCTGCCTAAACCTACATATTTCAAATGAGGGATGTTGTCAGGATTTGGGTTTACTTTTTGTGTTTGAGGTTTTTCTAGGTTTATTGAGTTTTTGTCTCCTCTCTTGTAGTTTTAAGGCACTTCATTTGAATGAAAAAAAATTAATTAAACAAAACAAAATGTTTTTCTACTGCAAGCTGACGAGAGCAGATTCATTTTGTAGAACAATGATAACGTGTATGTCGTTATCACATTTGGCCATCATGAAGTCGCACCTCGTTCTCTGCTACTGCACATGCTATGGTGTTAAAATAGACACGAGCTGGCAGTCATGACTTCACTCGGCTATTAGCTGACTCTCTCACAATTGCAACTTTAGTTTCTTTTTGCAATCTCATACCAAAAAATATGTTTTCTTTTTTAAGTTAATTTCATGATCATTTACAGGATATGAATAATAATGCCTTTGTTGGTAAGTGTGCTGATATTTTTTACTCACTGTTATGCTAAAATGGGACAATTTCAATGTGAAAATAGTAAGAAAAAAAAAAAGTGGACACAAAACAAAAAATTTTCATTTAGTATCAAATGTGAGATGAAACGTGCCTGCAGCATGTAGTGTATTACAAATAATCATATATGGGAATGTTCGCCACAGATTTCAGGACAGATCATTTCAACTGTGAAAAACCCTTTATTAGTGAAGTTAAAATACTTTTGGGGGCGTGAGTGTCTATACCTGTAATGCCTCCTTTAAATAACTTTCATTAGTGACGACTGACCTTGTCCCATGTGTGAAATAACCTCCAGTTGTCTGTGTGTTGTGGCGTTAGCAATGGCCTCTGGTAGTTGCAAAGGAAAAGGCAACACGTCCCTGCAAGTAAGAAACAAAAACAACAAAACAAAACAAAAACATGCGTACATGAGAACACGAGCAACTAGATGGTTACGGGTAAATACGGTGGATTACCCGGCTTTGCTGATGGACGAGTAATGTAAGTACAGGAACATCGAAAATGAATAGACGTTGCATCCCATTCTTGAAACCACCCTTGTTGTTATGACTTTTGCACTGGAGTTTGGATCCTGGTTGCAACAAGAGTTGTGATCAATATACCCAAAAATGCAGGACTGGGTTGAAGTGAAGACTCTGTAAAGTCCAATAGATTTCGTATATATCCAGTTTCCCTAGATTACAGTACTCTGTTGCATTTCTTTGGTGCATGTGGAACTATGCAGCTTCCATCATGAAAATCTAAATCTAAAAGTGTCACTGTCAGGGACATGCATGTCAACACACAGCTGTATATAATACATTACCTGCTGACACAGTAGAAGGCCATGAGGCGACACAAGTCAGGAAAGCTGAGCGCTGAGCTCTCCAGGGCGAATGCTAGTTATAGAGCAGACAGAGTTTGATTGAAAGCTGTGAAGACTGCTGGAGCTGCATTTATTTAACAGGAACTGTCAAAAAATACCACGAAAGGCCCATGCTTAGTGCTACACATAACCTTTGTACATAGGAAGCATCTGAACAGCGGTTTTCAGACTATTTCACCCAAATATCCCGCGTACTCTTTAAACATCGATAAAGCATGAGAGATGCCTGGATTTAGGCAGAAAAACGACGGTTACTTCATTAATTATTCTTGACAGAGGGGCAGGATCAGTTGGCATAAATATATAACTGTTCATTTTCTACCACACAGACTCTCAGGCTATGATTCACACATAGTCGAGCTTGAACGGCTGCTTACTTATTTAATGGTGTCCTCAGGATGAGTCCTGAGCATCATAAAAACATTGGGGTCATTGCCATTTCACAGCTGTAAAAGTCTGATTGAAAGTAGTTTCCCGCCAAGTTTTATATTATCTTTTTTCTTCAGTATGTGTTTTTTTTTAAGCAGAGAATACAATCTTTTTATTTATTAACTAAAACAGTGATGCAAACAGGTAACAAAGAAAGCACAACCAACTGTATCACAGATCCTGTAATAGGATCTGTTACCAGTTAGTACGACTGAGCGTTTTGTTTTTTTCTTGAAATCATGAGAAAGGACAATAATTGTCTGAAAAATGAAAGGTAGATTTGGGCTGATATTTACACATTCATTTGGGGCATGTAGTGTGACTATTGGTTTAAAAATAAGTTATTTCCCTCTTCTAAATCATTTCAACTCCAAAGATTTATTTACTTTTTTCTCCAGGTAAATGAAAATGTTACTAAAATAGACCATTTTCGTGAATTTAATTCTTTTATACTCACTGGAGTCTTCCTCACAGATGAAGCACTCTTTGACAGATGAGGCGTTTCTGTTGGCCGTCACCCTGAAACACAGCACCTTCCTCTGGCTGGTGCTGCATTTGCGCACCAAAAAAGTCTGAAATCCATCAGAACAACAAGAAAAAGAGGATGTTAGTATTTTTTTTTTTTTTTTTAATGGCTTTTCCCTTAATTAATTTTTTTCAGGAGAAGGCGAGCTAGATAAAAGTTGCTTTATCTCTTGTATACTATTCAATATTTGTTATTTCTTGACAGGTTTGTGGGTCTTATGGTAAAGTGTTCCCAAACATTGAGGTTTTGATCGTATATCTGCGGCAGCGGAAAAAGAATATTTTACTGAGACAGTTTACATGACTGATTGGTCCTAACCCCAACAGGTTCTCTGAGCAGGATGTAGAGAGCGGAGTCTTGGTTCAGCGACAGCTGCAACCACACAGGGTGCGTGAGCAACAGACGATCCAGGACACTGAAGTCCCGCTGAGAACCTTGCTGGGTGCTGCCCACCTCCTGCATCTACGAAACAGACAGGACACCGTCAGATGACTTGATCCCATCGATTATTTCAGCTTCAGGATCCTGAAAGTAGAATCTTTTAGAGGCATGGTGAGGTTTCATTGCCATTTCAAAATACAAGTTATACTCTACATATATTTACATTGTTTACAAACAAAAGTTAATAGGTTGACTTTGGGCTGCAACACTGTAATTATTTTTAGAGCTCTATTGTAAATAAAACTTGTGCAAGTGTACTTATGTGAATGAAATCTCTGTCATAGCACATCAAAGTGGATTTTCAAAGTTGATTCTCGGCTGTTTGTTGTGGCTGGACATGAACAAATGAAAAGACCAATGCTCTTTTACTTTTTACTGGCATATTATTGAAAAAATGATTAAACTGCATTGCAGTTCTTTGTTCTTGACTTTAAACTCTCATGAAATCCAACCATATACCAACCTAGTCGTCCATAACAGATACAAAAAAACAAATAAAAGCTGGTATTCACATAAATCAGTGACTTTCTTTGCCTTTGATACAAATATATAGGTGAAATGAAATGTAATGATGGCTTCTAACAATATCTTTTCTGATGTAAAGGTGTAGCCAACAGTGTCCTCAGAATCATTTTATCTGCTGTCTCCTGTGTACCTTACAAGAATAAATAAAATAAAAATGTGACAGGTTACAGTTTTGAACAGACAACGTAACAGTTTGTGGTGAGCTGCTTAACCTTTAAATCAGACTGGCGGCCTGCGAAAGGAAACACCATAAACGATTTACTTACCTTGCACTATCAGGACAAACGCACCTTTGAATGTATTAAAATGACGATAAATCACTCTGAACTATGTGCGTGAGCTGGGATGGGCTCCAGCAGACCCCCGTGACCCTGCACTGGAAATGGCGGGTATAGATGATGGATGGATGGATGGAACTATGTGCGTTTTTTTTTGCATTTTTATTGGCTCTTTAGCATTCAGTCACAGTTTTACTTTCTCTAAGGCTGGCTGGCTGCTGGATGTCACACTGTGTGGGCTGCCGGCAAGCGCTTGTGAGTGAAGCAGCAGATGGTTGCCGTGGTAACGCGGGCCTACACATCCTACCAGGCATTCCCACTCAGTGAAACACCCTTTTCCTCACAAGTTGGAGATGAGCGTGCGCCCGTGAGCAAGCAAACACGCACACAGAGACGGAAACATGCATCCACACTCGCGCATAGTCTTTGCCAAGAGGTGACAGGTTGCTGCGGGTTGCAGAGGTGTTTTACTTCTTGGAATTTTTTTTTTTCAGATTTTTCTTCTATTATTTTTACTTTACAGCCCCAAAACAAAACTGAACTCAGATTTTATAACCTATTTCTCTGACATAAGAGGAAGCATTATAAATATTGTTTCTACTCAATAATAATTTGAATTTTCACATTTTTTTCATCACCTGGTGTCACTTGTTACATAACCATCCTCCTCTCTGGGGGGAACCGGTTGTCTATGCTCCAGTGTGAACTCATTAAGAGTAAACGATCAACAGCACCAGAAAGGCTGGGAATCAAGTACGGGAGATATGAGAGGGTCAGCGTTATGTAATAATTGCTGGTTTCTGCTGACAGTTGCAAGACTGAAGCAAGAGATTAACAAAACCAGCTATAATTTCTCTGCGTGAAAAATCGTTGATATGCAAAACCTAGCAGAATGTGGAAGACGTAGATACTGCAGGCCTGCCAAGTTTGGTTGTTTCCACTTGTGGGAAGTGAGTACTTGAGGGATGGTTTTTGTTTTCTTTTTTAACATTTCCAGAACCTTGCATCACTCCAAAAGGTCTATGTGGTTGGAGGACCTAAACGCAGGTGTAAGATGTAGGGGGACATAGGTCCAAGACCTTATCACATCACTGAAGAGCTGCAGTTTAATCACAAACTACTGATTACAGATAAAACAAAGTCCAAACTGACAGACAGCCAGAGAAAGCAAAAGGCTGGAAAATGCGGTTTAACAAATTTAAAAGGCTCTGATGGAAAAACAATGAAAATCAAGTGGTTGGAAAAGTGATTGGCTAAATAAATGCAGATGTGCTAATGTGGTACAATCGACAGAAGATGAAACGGAAATCAGGAGAGAAAGAGGACAACTGAGGACATCTGGAATATGAAACTGGCAAACGATGGCTAACCATAAATAAAGAGAGGAGGCTGAGACTGAATGGCAACAAAAACACAACACAAACCGCAGATTATGACATAAAGAATAAACAAAAAACAAACTTAAACATCTACTCAGATGTAGATGTGCGCATCTTCTAATGGAGGCTTCCACTCTGAGGATCATGTTCTCGTAGACCAACATCTACAGAGGGAGGTAGAATCAAGGCAGTAGAAAAGACGAGCAACACCAACCTTTGATGACAATGTTTAAGTCACACAATCCACCAGATCCTCACACACTTGTTTTGACCATGACGTTGGTCAGAGCAGAATGTTTTTACGTTCACTTTCAGAACGCATAAAATCTGAACAAGTGTTGCAAGAATTGCTTAGAGATACGATATATCTGGAGAATTTTAAAATGATCCAAATAACCAATAACAGTCAAAGTTACAATTAAAAAACAAAACTTAAAAGTAAAAGTTAAAATTGTAGCAACATCTGTGATACGCAGAACTGTTGGGATGCTCTGTGACGTGTCAGGAAGTCATTTCAGCATGTGTTCAACATCAGCTTCAGCTGCACTTGATATGCAGACATCGAACATTTCACGTTTACCAGCTGTTCAGTGTTTAACAAATCAAATCAGTGGATTTGTAGAAATGTCAGCTGTACGTGTTATGTGAGTGCAGAGCTGAGCTTTGGGACCACCAATAGCCAAGTCTACCATTGTTTCACCAGGTGTAATTATCCAGATACTTTCAGTTCCTTTGGCTGGAACTTAAGACGATGTAGAAAAAACATTGCAGTAAATTTCTTTCAAACAACAACTTAGATTAAGTTTTCTGTTCCCACTTTTAAACACAAATAGGTGCCATGGTTGCAGTGAGGTGAAGTTGATTTTATTAATAAGGATTTTGTTCAATCAGGTTCCACATTTGTCTAGAAACCCAGTCAGCATGTGATTTTCCTGTATTTCAGTGTTTTCAGGGTCTTACAGACTCTGGAGGCCCCGGACCATCATGAGGCTGCAGCTAGTTGTGCAGCAACAGTCCCGACCATGTTCCACGCAGTTTGAATTGTTTGAGGTAAAACATTTTTGCTGAGATGATTAATGTCAGTCAAACTAAATAAAAGTGGAAAGAGTGTAAAGCATTATCTTTATTAAAGCAGCACCGTGGAGGTTTTTTTTTCTTACTTTAAAACAATAGTAGATTACTTTTAGGAAGCTTTTTCTATGTCTTGTGGTTTGTTGTCCTACCTACAAAACCCAAAGTAATATTGATCATTTCTACGGAAGCCTACAGGGGGACATTCTGAACTAAAAGTTGCAAGAAAAAAAGTCTTTAGTGTCAATTCAACTAAGGTTTGATCTTCTCTGACAGATGCTTTTCTCTCTAAACTCTTCAGCTCTTCTTCAGTATCCTCTGACTAGTTGCCATTAAATTCAAATATTGACCCGTAACAAGACACTGGACTGTTTTATTTATTTTTTTTCTCCTTTATTTTAGCCTATTTTATTGTCTTGTTTGCATGACTGTTACTTTTACTCATGTTTTTTTTCTGTCTTTTATTGTGTTTTAATTTATTTTATTATTATAAACATTGGACTGTTTTGTCTTTTACTTATGATGTTTTATTTTATTTATTATTCTGTACAGCACTGTTGGTCAGCTGTTGTTGTTTTTAACAAATAAAGTTGGATTGGAAATATAACAATGTGGAAATCAGCTGAATCTTCATTTGTGGCATGTTAAAATAAATGATAGTGCCTAAAGTTTTATCTATAAAGGATAGGACTTTGGTCTAAGAGTCCCAAAGTTTTTTAAAACATGAAAATTATGCTTTTGTTTACTTTGAACATTGATTGTTTTTGGTAAAAAATTAAAGAAATACCCAAACCAGATGGTGACTTTTACATCAATCAGACATACTTCACATAACAATCAAGTCAAGAAGAAGAAGAAGAAGAAAAATAAAAATACATAAATATAGACTGCGATTGTATGTGTATATGTGCATGACTCTGAGTGGGCAGCCAAAGTCACCTCATTGTATATCTGGAGCCAAGCACCACGCAGATCTGGAGTCTGATGACCCTACTGCACACACAACCAGCAGGCTGCAAAACGAGCAGAGGGAGAAAACAAACGGAGCAAGACCCAAGTGTTTCACTAGCCATTTCCAGGTCCGCCTTACATAAAATGCAACGCTGCCCACACACACTGAAAGACTTATGTAATTCTCTCAGAGAAAGAGAGACACGGTAATGGAGAAACAGAGGAGAAAGATGAAAGATAAAATGATGGCAGGATGAGATAAAAACCAGCACTGACAACTAAAGCTGGATAAGGAAATGACATCTTCAGCAGGCCTGCAGCGCTGCAGTTCAGGCTGCCAGACTGGAATGTAATTGGTTGAAGGAGATAAAGACAACATATTTAGCAAGGTGTTTTTGAACCTGAGGGCAGCAGCAGTTCGTCTGATGCTGCTACGCACAGCGATCGCTTAACAAGAGGTAGATGAAGAGCCAGTTAGGGCCAGACTTGTCTGAGGGGGGATGGAGGAAAGCCAGTGCAGGTCCAGGTAGGAATCTGGTGTAGCATTTCCAAAAAAAAAACAAACAAAAAAAAAAAAAACTGGTAAAGTGACCACCAGACCACCAGATGTGTCACATATATTTTGGAAAGGGAAGGTTACATGTTTTATTTTGTTAAAACTGGAGAGAAACGTTGGACTAACTGACAAACTGGATGAGTGATAGATGATGGACTGATGATTCAAACACTGGACTAAAGACACATTATTACAAACCTGACAAAATGCAACAGGTGCTCTAAGAACCAGTGTTGGACTCTATTTCTATTTGGCACTTTAATTCTGATCCATTTTGTAGCCAGAGCTCACTTAAGACCACATCTGATGCTGATAAAATCCTGTCACAAAACCAACAAGCAAAAAAAAAATGCTACGACTGAAGATGAGTTTGAAGTTACATCATCTTCAATGTAAACGTTTTGCACTTTTAGGATAACTGCACAGGATGAAGAGTCACAGAAAGCGTGAAAGCTTCAACCTCCTGCAGATTTGCATTTTCTCCACCTCAGAACTGTGTCTTGCCTTTTCCGGTTTAAGAATATTACTAGACTGAAGTCCAACCCCTCTTGCACTGGCATGAAGATAGTTGACACAGTCGTAATCACATCAACGTACCATTGAGTAACTCCTGGGATGGGCATCAACCACTCCATAATGTCCTGGCTGCAAGAAGACTTCTAACTGGTACCAGAAAAACAGAAAGCATTCTTCCAGTACAGCATGCAATACTGGTGGAGGAGTGTTAAGGGGACAATGAGTTGCAGCTCTATGTCTTAAATATTTTAGAAAGTAATTTTATTACTGTCCTGCTTATTATTTTTATCTTTCAACACTTTTCTTTTTGACACTGTTTTGACTTAATATTCTGTACAGCTCTTTGGAAAACTCTGGATTTCTTTACTGAATTTGGCAAACACATATATGAAAGATAAGAAACATTGCAAACAGAAAGATTTGCAACTTAGTGTGTGCATAAGAATCTGAATTGAAGAATAAATAAAACTGGAATTCAAGAAAGTAAAAGGTCCATTGAGGCAGGGTTTCTAGCCACATGTTTGAAAATCTGCTGTTTCTGTGCATTTTGACATTTACTTTTGGTAGAATGGATCACTATCCAGCTTTCGAAATTCATATTTAGCTTGTTCACGTCAGCCTGTTTTTTCATGAGATTGCGAATTTCTGCTCTGAGTTGATGCAGCTGCTTCCAGCCTTTGTCACATCACCTATAACTGCACAGAGCCTTCAGGGAAAAAAAAAACAAAAAAAAGCCAAATAACATATATTGACCATGACAGCCATGTTATGCGCTTTGCTCTGTGTCACATCCTACATTTCCAGCTGACAATTAAGGACATATACAGTCATAGGAAATTCACAAATTGTGCACCCAGTCGCAGGCAGTTTCCCTGGACACACTGACAAAGGTTTCTGACAACTGAAATGTTTAAAAATGGAAAAAAGATTTAGCTTTTGTTTCAAATGTATTTTAAAATTCCATAGAAATGATGATCCATCATGTCAGCTGTTTATATTTGTGTTTGTTACAGCTGCTTTAACACAAGTACAGTTCAGGTGTTAAAGAAACAACTTGAGCAGAAACAACGGAGATACAAAACCAAAAATGTTAGAATAGTTTGATGTGCAGGTCTCTGTTTGTCCAACTTTTGCACCTGTCACTGTTTGTGCTTTCTTAAATTGAATATATTTAATGGATTTGTACTATTTTCTCTTTTCTTATCCAAATACATCACTCACTGCACTTGTCTGCAGCAGGGTACTGATGCAGCGGTGTTGCTGGACACTAATTTGCTCGGTGCTGAAGCATTTAAATGTTATTAACAACCTCAAATAATTTTGTATGGCAAACCTCTTTCCCTGAATGTTTAGATTGACATAACTTTCTTGGGTGAATACCTGAAAATTCACGATAGGATGGGATTAAAATTATCGGCCATGCTGTCTTCCTACGTTCACTCAAACACTCCAGTGAAGTACAAAATTGTGGTCCTTTTGTTGAATACTTCCTATTGTAGTTATGTTTTAGCTCACCTTTAGCACATATGAGAGGAAAAGACGCTTTCTTTCTCTATATTTGTCAAATGACTAGAGTTGATGGATGTCTTATGAATTCATAGTTTAACAGACAAAATGTATGAAGACTGCATCACTGTTCAGCTACTACGGTTCGTAGTCAGCAACATACTCAACAATAATACACCACATCTGACCTTGAGGTCCCTTGAGACCCTGAGTGCTGCTGCTGGAATAAAGGGACCCTGATTGGCACATGCAGCGCAGGTGTGGCAATCAGCTCCTCACAGGGGCTGCCTCTGGAGCTGCTGCATCACATCTCCTCCTGCAGCTGAGCAGAAGCACGCGCCGCCACCACAAAGACCTTCAGATTGCTTTAGGAATTTTTTATAATAAATGAATTACCTTATAAGGTGATCCCTTGGGACCCAGTTCAACCAGACATCTTGAACAATTCAACCTATCAGAAACTTCCAAAACCACAAAACTCATCATCTGGGCTTTTCCAAATTGCTTCAAGTCATAGTAACCTTAGTGTATGTGAACTTCTGACTTTGAGGAAAGTCAGAAAAAAAATCATTATTCTGTTATAGAAATACTTTTGATAAACCTAACTGACCTAAAAAAAAAAGTTAAAGCTTAGTCTGATTTAATGTCAGACAGTGAGGAAAAAAAGGTTAAGTGTCTTTTTAAACTTCTGCTTCCAAATGTAGTCAGGAACTATCATAAGCGAGAGTCTAATAATTCTGTCCTTAAGTTTACCTGCCATCTTGACTGACATAAAGGTATTGACATCGTGTCAACCACCTTAATGCACATTGCACTCATTAGCAATGACAACTAATATCTTTCTATCTCTGCACTAGTCTTTTACATGCAAACACTGTTTTTTCAGAGACGTCACTTTGCCAAAACCACAAGTAAAAACAGCAACTATGTGCGTCATGTTCATCTCTATTCATCATGCTTGACGCCAGCCACGATCACCAGTCTGTAAAATCTCTCATTTGCACAAGAGTGACCATGACGATGGCTAAGTATAGCCAGCAACCCATCACTCCATGCGTAGGATGACTAATGGAACAACATAATTGCAGTGGGCTATAAGTATCCACAGGGGGCAACAGTGGGCACGAGGGCCTGCTGACTGATGACAGGTGTCCATTTTGATGTTTGCTGCAAAAGTGCTGTGGCAAAAGCACTCAGAGCCAGTGACAAGGAAGCGAGAGCTGTGCATGAGCATGCATGTGTGTATGTGTGCCTGATGAAGTTGCACAAAATCATTAGAATGAGTCAGAAGCAACACTTGGGTTGCAGGAGTGAATGAGGACTGTTAACATAACTGTGAATTTAACATAATCTTAGAAGCATATCACTAAAATGTTGTGGTGATTCAGAAGGAGCATTATCATTCCACAAATAGTTCTGTCAGATCACAGGTGTGAGTGTGTGTGTGTGTGCACGTGTGCTAAAAGAAAAGGGAAAAAAAGAGTCATAAAATCATTAAGCTGTTCCTAATCATTAAGCTGTTTCTGTTTCCAGAGTCAAATGTTCCCAAATCCCAGAATCCCCAAGTCAATACTTGCACATTATTACACATTAACCCTCCCACATCCCCTAATCAACTTTGTGGTGAGTGAACTGAGAGCTGAACGGTTTTCACGTTTCCAGTACAAGTATGTGCAATAAACTGTATGTGTGGGGAGCCAGCATGAAGAAAGACAAAACAAAACAAAACAAAACAAACCTTTTGACTCTGTAAATACCCTGTTTTGTGGGAGAGAGGATAAACAAAACAATGCATGGAAAATTGTTGAATAGCGAATCCAAAAGAGACATTAACGTCACAGAGACATTATGGAATGACCAAGAAGCTGCTGGGTAGCATGAGTAAATTACAGGTTTGTTATCTGCAATTATTTCAAGACAATATGATTACAGATACTGTCATAAAATGACTGAATCTGTATGTTTACAGTTTTGATACATATGACCATGAATGAAAACTCTGTGTCTCTAGTTTTCTGGGGACTGGTCTCTATTCACAGGATTCAAGATAAATATTCCAGTGTGCAACATTATCTAATATTAGTTTAAAGATTTAGTCAGCTAATGTCAGCAGATAACACAACACATAGACCAACACAAACACAAAGTAAGCACAAAAAAAAGAAAAGAAAAAGAGAGTGAAATTTCACTGACATAGCATAGATTATATAGTAGTTCATAACTATAATGACATGGTAACTGTTCTTAAGTTATTTAGTAGGCTGATCTGCCTCTAACCCCAGAATTTTAATAAGATTATTTACTGTTCTCTGCATCCAATAACCCCATCAGACAAAGCCCCTGCTAGCATATATTAGCACAGTTGTGGATTAAGTGGATTAATACACCTAGAATAAGTGACACTTCCTATTAACTTCTAAATGTATTTACATGTCATTACATTTACATTTACATTTACTTTGTGTAATAAATAACCAAAAATGAGATGCAACAATCTTATAAACAGATGTAATTTGGAAGGAACTATGTATTGGCAAAGCACTAACTGGGTACTGCACTGTTGCTAAGTAACGTGTGATTAGAGTTTGAGAAGTCAGTAGTCCATCAGTCAGCACATAGTTTACGATTGACTTTAAAAACCTGTAGTTCTTCTTTTGTGTAGTCTATAGGCAGTAAAGATATGGCTCTGGAATATCTGGACCAAAGTCATAATCATCTGACGACTGTGTCCAAAGTCAGCCATAGTTAGCAATTATGTTAGCCACTGGCCTCAGGCTAGTTAGACCATAGACGGGAGTTACAGCGTGATGTTGGTAATGATACATTCAGTGACTGCACTGGTAGTGACTAGTTGTTCCTTCTACGTTCTATGTAAGAAGATTTTGGATATGTTTGGAAGTTATTTTGTTTTATTTTTTTCATTTAGGCTATGTTTAATAATCAACTTCCAGTGACTATGCTAAGCTAAGAGTGTGACTATGCTAGCTAAGCTAAGATATATGAAATTCTGCAGCCAGTGACAATCCCATATTTCCACAGTCTGGGACCAAACTCTGTCCACCAAGATGGAAATGCTCAACCTCATGAAGCGCTTGTTGGATCACCTTGGTAGTGCTATTCATAGTTCCTGGTTGAAGAATGTGACATCCCACACCAGTGTGTGACCAAGCTGACGATCAGCATGAGGAAGAGGTCCCAGGCTGTTGTGGCTGTGTATGGTTCTTCCACACGTACCCTACTGAGCTGATGCTCCTGTTTGTTAAATTAATAAATTTAAATACTTAAATCACCATTATGTTGTTTCTTCAGGCTTCAATAATCCAAGATTCAACAGCAAAAACAAAAGAAAAAAAAAGCTATTACAAATGTCTAATTATTAAAAGGGGATGTAATCAGGCTTCCCAGCAGTCTAAGCCAAGATGCTCTGTTACCACAAAGATATGATCTCCCAAACTTTTTGTACTTTCTTACTTTTTGTATTTAGTTTATATGCAAGATGACAGGTGACAATCATGAAGCTCTTGCACTCACTCAGACCTACAAAAACATGAAGGTAGCTAGCTTTTTACATTCTTTAGGACTGCCACAATTATAACAATATTATATCATATTATATTATAACAAAACACTTGCTTGGTTAGAAGTAATTCGAGATGGTGAGAAAGAGATAATATACAAGGCCATGCAGGTCCCATTTGTCCTGCCTCTTTGGCTCCACTCACAGGTTATTTACCTGCATGGAAGCCTAAGCAGCGTGTGTTAGCTGATGAACCACAGAGCTTTCTTTGTCTACAAAATCAGCACATTCAGTTGCCTTTTATATAGGTACCATGGACCACTGGACATCTACAATTGGCATTGAAGTAGCCAACATCCAGGTAATATAAAATAGGTTAAAGGAAATGCGTATGGCTGTATCTATCCAATAGATAAAACAAATGCCAAAACAGCAGTCCTTAATGGTTTTCACATGTGTACATTCCATTTTATGTTAATTTTGAAATGGTGATCAATCAAATGCCTTGTGTACACAGGTATTTGCAACTACTCGGGTTAATGAGGCATCTTCTCAGGTTGCTGCTGAGAAACTGTTGCAATTACATTAACCTTAATGAACTGCAAAGAATGGCAATGTCTCGCTCAGGCACATGCAACAAAAGAAAACAGAGTTAAGAAGAGAAAATGTCCAATTATGCAGCACGAACAAAAACAATAACAGGGTTGCTGATAGGTGGATAATGATTACATTTTGGTTGATGGTTGATAACGTTTTGTCAGCTGAACTAAACTACCCACCAGCTTTCACTGACTCTTTACTCACAATTTTCTGAAGCCTTTTTGGAGAGGCTGTATTGGAGAATCTATCGACTTATGAAAACTGAAAACAACCTTTTTCCAAAATGCAGTCACCAAAATACAAAACCTTTGTGATCTCACCATTTACCACTCTGTCGAACTTCTTTGTAACATTTTCTACAGAAGTATGAATACAAGCCTTAATTGTTCAGGAATACTGACAAAGCTCAAATCTAAAATCCCAGCATGTGCTTGGAAACAGCAGGACTGAGACACTTAAAAAGGTTTTTCAACATCACATATTCTGCCTTTTTCTGATCTGGCTTGACCTGTGGATGTCGGTCTGATTCACAGTGTAATGACGCATCAACAGCACTCCATTCAAAATGTTATTTTTGTAGGGGAGGGTTAGGTAATATCAAAAGTTTTTGTTGGTTCCTTTTTTTTCTTTTCTTTTTTTTAAATCCCAAAATGAGAGAAAGCTGTATCTCAGTAAACACACATAAGGAACTACACAGCAACATAGTAACTGGCTTTATCAAGTTGTTTGCTTTTTTTTTTTTTTAAAAACGAGATTTAAACTTAAGTAGAAAACTGCTGATCAATGTCACTTTTGTCACTAATTTTTGAGATTGTGTTAGAGTGACCACAAGAGGACAAAAGCCTGCATTATTATTACCTACCTGTAACAGGGAAATCCCTTCCTTTCACTGTTTTGAACACTTTTGATGATTGATTTTTTTTTTTCCTTCTAAAATCTTCTGAATTCAATCTTTATGGATAAAGATTATTGTTAATCAGTTATTAATGAGGAGTACGATTATTTCTTGAAAACTTAGGATAACTGGACTTATTAAATACTTGGTGTCCTAATTTAATCATGACTTATGATATATATATATATATATATATATATATGTATATATACATATATACACACAC